>JAPFFP010044939.1:0-11999 GCA_026153255.1 Solanum medicagineum | reverse complement strand
CCTACATGGTAACATCATGTAGGCATAGAGTATGCGTTAGTACGTTTGAATGTACTAAGCATGTAGGATGCAATGCAATAAAAGATAGGCAACATAGTCAAAATGCATAATCATAAGCAAGGAATAGTATATTAACAACATGGCATGCATGACCAATGCTTAAAGTAAAACATGCTTGTATAGAACATATTACATATGGAGGAAGAGACCATCATCATCGTCCAAGCGAACTAATACTTGGAATCCAAGGCATACCATCCCCCCTTTGAAGGTGATTGAGGTATCTACCCCTCAATTGGTAGTACGGGCTTACCAACCCCCGATAAGGCGATTGAGGTATGTACCCCCCAACATGGTAGTACTGGTTTACCACACCCTGACAAGTCGATTGAGGTATCTATGCCCCAACATAGTAGTACGGGTTTACCACCCCACGACATGGCTATTGAGGTATATAAAACTTTTCGTGGTAGTACGGGCATAGCACCCCCCCGACAAGGTGGTTGAGGCATATCACTCCCTCAATAAGGTGTGGTCAAAACCTCGCGTCCAGGTCCCCATAGCAATGGGCCTCGGTCTAGTGAGGTTCAATCTTCCCTTGAGTACTAAATCCAGCCCCTTGTAAATTTCCCTCCTCAGCCGGAGGCAGAACCAGCTCAACTTGCAACACCGTAGATACTTTTCATGAAATCATTATATATAAACATTCCTTTCATCATCATAAAGTCACTTGACTCCAAAACCATACAATAGATCATCAATAACTCAAGAATCCATAATCGGACATTTTATCAAACACTTGGTGGGTGTGTAATGCTAGTTCACAATTATGCAATTTAAAAGTAATATAATGTGAGAATACCTAATGTAAATCAACCCACCAATACTTGGTAACATCCTCATGCAAGATACATTGAAATCGCTCATCAAATCTCATGACAAATCATAGATCCATAGCTCAAAACATGCTTAATAGTCAATATTTCATGAAATTACAACATAGTTTATAATCAAATTTTTAATAAGAAATACCCATAGATAAATCAACTTGAAATCATGCAATTTACTTAAAAAGGAAGGTTGGTGCATGGGTGAAAGGACCCAATGGTTGAAACCTAGATATCTCAACTTTGGAGATTTCCTTGAAGAGGATTCGAATGAGAACTTAAAGCTTGAATGAATTTCTTGAGATCCAAAATGAGTTTGGGACACTTGAATTTGGATGAAATATTTGGCTAAGTGTTAGAGAGGGTTTTGGGGAATGTTTTGAATGATATGGGATTAAGAAATGACTAAGTATAGGTATTTTTACTCATAGGAAGGCTTAGGCCCAAGACCCCAAGGCCTTGGACTGAAACAGAAAAAACTAGTAACAAAATACACAGGGTCGTGATGGGTCCGCATCGCGGAGGTGTCTCGGACCCTCACTGGAAGTTGCAAGCTGGCAAAATTCATTTTTTGCTACGGGTCTTCTAAAATGCGGTTATACCCGTTTTCCACTCAATTTTACCCCCTGATTAAGAATATGAAGTCGTATTTTCTATATCACACATGGATTTTGAGATATATAGAAATTACGATTATGGGTATTTTTGAGGTACATTTTCGGGCAATTTTTGGGTGTTTCAATATCTCCCCCTTAGGAACATTCATCCCCGAATGTCAAAGAAACGTATATAAGAGAAGTAATCAAGATGATTTCAGCCCAACACATGAATACAACAAGTGCAATAAAGCATCATTCAAAAAAAATCCCAATATAAGTGTCAAAATCACCATAAACTTGTCAACATAAACATGAATGCATGCAAATGACATAAGGGCTAAAACTAAAGAATTGAAATCATATAGGAGGTTTAAATTAGTACCTTGGCTTGAGTAGAATGTAAGAAATAGGGATATCGCGTTTGCATGTCCACCTCGGCTTCCCATGTAGCGTTCTCAACTTGTTGGTTCCTCTAAAGGACCTTAACGGAAGCTACATCCTTGTTCCTCAATCTCTTTACTTGTCTATCCAAAATTTCTACCGGGACCTCTTAATAAGTCAGATTGTCTACAGTAACACCCACAACATCTAAATGCACAATAGTACTTGGATCACCCTCACACTTCCTCAACATAGACACATGGAAGAACGGATGAACTATATTCATATCATTGGGCAACTCCAACTCATAGGACACCTTACCCATCCTCCTTATCACTCTATAAGGACCCACAAATCTTTGAATCAATTTACCCCTTTTACCAAGACGAACCACACCATTCATGGGTGAGACCTTCAAATAGATCCAATCACCAACCTTAAATTCAAGATCCTTCCTCCTCACATCGACATAGGACTTTTGTCTACTTTGGAATGTTTTCAATCTTTCCCTTATCATCTTCACCTTATCCATGGCCTCCATAATCAAATCTGGGCCTAACAAAGCCATTTCCCCCACTTTAAATCATCCAATCGGAGACCTAACACATCTACTATAGAGAACCTTAAAAGGATCCATACCAATGCTTGTATCATTCTATGCATATCCTCAAGAGTTTGGATAGTTCTTTCGGCTTGGCCATCTGTTTGAGGGTGAAAGGTCGTACTAAGTTTTACCTTGGTACTTAGACCTCTCTGGAAGGACCTCCAAAAGTGAGAAGTGAATTGAGCACCATGATACGAGATGATAGATAAAGGCATCCCATGCAACCTAACCAACTCATGAATGTACAATATAGCATAATATTCGGCACCATATGTACTCTTAATCGGTGGGAAATGAGCCGTCTTTGTCATTATATCAACCAGAAGACAAAAGGAATTAAAATGCTTTCTAGTCTTAGGCAACCCAACCACAAAATTCATGTTAATTTGCTCATACTTCCAAGTAGGAATCTCTATATATTAGGCTAGGGAAACCGGCCTTTGATGCTCGGCTTTAACTTGTTGGCAATTGTGAAAACCGGATACAAACTTGGCAATGTCTCTCTTCATACCACCCCGCAAAAACACTTCCCTCAAATCTCTATACATCATTGTAGAATTAGGGTGAATAGAATAGGAAGAATTATGAGCTTCATCTAAAATCTTCTTTGTCAAACCATCAACATTGGGCAAACACACCCTACCTTGGTACCTAAGGGCACCATCTCCCCCTTGGGAGAAAACCTCCACCTTGCAATCTCTCACCAAGGCCTTCAACACTAACAAGGCGGGGTCAAGATCTTGCATTACCTTCACCTCCCCAATCAATGAAGATTTAGAGCTATCAACCAATACTTCCCCACCATTATCAACCTCCTCCAACCTAACTCTCAATCTAACCAACTGATGGACCTCTCTAGTCACCTCTTTGACACCATCATCAACATGTGTTAGGCTACCCATAAATACCCTACTTAGAGCATCGACCACAACGTTAGCCTTACTGGGGTGATAATGCACACTCATATCATAATCCTTAAGGAGATCTAACCACCTTCTTTGTCTCAAGTTGAGATCTTTTTGGGTGAACACATAATGGAGACTCTTATGATTGGTGAACACATCAACATGAACCCCATACAAGTAGTGACACCAAATTTTCAAATCAAATACCATGGTGGCCAATTCAAGATGATGTGTAGGATAATTCTTTTCATGTACCTTACTTTGTCTAGAGGCATAAGCTATCACCTTACCATTTTGCATCAAAACACAACCCAAAGCAATTCTTGAGGCATCACAATACACAACAAACAGTTACAACCCTTCTGGTAGAGATAAGATATGAGCGGAGGCAAGCTTATCTTTCAAAATTTGAAAACTCTTCTCACATTCATCAGTCAACACAAATTTTGCCTTCTTTTGCGTCAACTTAGTCATAGGAGAAGCAATAGAGGGGAACCCATTCACAAACCTCCGGTAATAGCCCGCCAAATCGAAGAAACTTCTAATGTCCGATGGAGTCAAAGTTCTAGGCAAATTTCCAATTACTTCTTCCTTTTTAAGACCAACCTTCATACCATCACCGACACCACATGACCTAGAAAGGCAACCTCTTTCAACCAAAACTCACATTTCTCATATTTGGCATACAACTTCTTCTCACTCAAGATTTGCAACACCACCCTCAAGTGATCCACATACTCCTCCTCACTATAGGAATAGATCAAGATATCATCAATAAAAAACCACCACAAACAAATCAAGGTTGAAACGACCCCAAAAAGTGCTCAAAAACGTGCCTCAAAATGCCTGAATTTTTAATTTCATATATCCCAAAATTCATTCGTTATTGCAAAAATCTGACTTCATATTCGTGATCAGGGGGTCAAAATTAGGTGAAAAAAGGTCTAGACCCGATTTAAGAGAGTGAAAGATTAGCAATTATGATTTTGGAAAGTGCAATTTCCAAAGAGTAGTGTGCGCCGCTTCTACGACGCGCACTACTGTATTTTTGTGACTATTTTTTTAGTTCATCCAAAATTTTCTAAGTGTTGGGTCTAAGTGTTCTCAAACATGTCTTTACCTATAGTTAGCCAAATTTCACCCTCATATCATCCTAAACATTTCCCAATACTCACTCAAACACTTAGTCATATTTTCACTCCCCAACACAAGTCTCAAACCCTCATCCCAAGCTAATGTATTCCTTCAAAGGTTCTTCTTCAAGCTTTAAGTCTCCATCCCCAATCTTCACCAAGTTCATCTCTAAGCTAAGGTATGTGGGTTTCTTTCATGGGTTCGTTTTGATACCCAAGCCTCCTTTGACTCAAATTGCATGATTTAAAGTTGATTTACAAATAGGTCTTGCATATTATGAAATTCACAGCATGTTATGTTAAGGCTATGTAAAGTTGTAACTATTTTGCTATGTTTTGAGTTATAAATCTTTGATCTATTGTAAGATTTGATGAAGGATTTTGTCGAATATTGCTTGAGGGCGTTGCAAGGTGTTGATTTATGGTTTTATAATGATTTTTCTTGCATGATTTCATCTCTATATTTCATGGTTTTATACTAGCATTACATACCCTCTAAGTGTTTGATAAAATGTCCGGATGTGGTTTCTTGAGGAGTTGAAGGTACAAAATATGGGATATGATGAATGAGTATATGATGATGAAATGAGATTATGTATATGATATACTCTATATAAAGTGATGCATTAGACCATACCCGATTCGAGGGGACAAGAGCCCGGGTGACTATGTTGGGGGTTTATACTCATCAACCATGCGAGGAGTTTATACTTCGTCACCCTATTGATAAGGTATGATTATCATCAACCATGTGAGGGCTTTATACCATACAACCACCAAGGGTTTTATACCTTGAATAGCTAGCTTGGTCTCTTCTACACATATGGTATCCTATATGAGCATGAGTTACTTAAGCATTGATCATACATGCCATATTATTATATTATACGTATTGCTTAATACTATGCATTTTGGTTATGATGCCTAACTATTTTGCATTGTATCTTACATACTTAGTACATTCAGACGTACTAACGAATACTCTTGCCTACATGATATCACCACGTATGAACCGGAGCCCAAGTTGATCATCCTCCTCCATGTGGCTAGTTCGGTGCTACTAAAGCTAGTTGCTGAGTCCTCCACTTCAGGGACCTTAGTTTACTGTCTCTCTTGCTATTTATGTTCTACTTGACTATGAGGGTGAGCCCGATTGCTTTGTCTTGGCCCTCGCTATTATCTATGTAGTAGAAGTGGCTGTTGGACGTATTTGTATCTATGGTATGAGTTGACTCTTGTCTCTTAATTACGATATTGTACAAGCCTTCTCCCTTAGCCCCGATTTCCCCATTCTTTTATCTCTTGATGCTTGATTTATTGTTTTCATGACCAAGGATGTGTGATGATGCTCAAACAGGCTTATTTGGGGTCCCTTTGGGTTCCCATTGCGCTGTGTTAGACCTAGGCCCTAGTATTGGGTTGTGACAAGCTTGGTATTATTACATCATGTTAATAGATCATCGGCGTCTAACCGACCTCGTCGATTAGAGTCCTATTCATAGCTGTGAAGCACGCCATGACTATGAGTAGGAGGCTACGATGCGTTTTAAGAAATGTTTTTCTTCTTTATGCTCTATGTCGTGCTATAGAGTTGTAGCAAGTTTTGCCCCTAATAATTGTTCTTTGCTATACTAGATCATGCCAAAAACGCGAGGATGAAGGGCTTAAACTACCAAAGAGAAACCTACCAATGGTGAGCTCCATGATGCTCTTACTATGCTTGCCCAAGTGGTGGCCAACCAAGTCAATCAAGGGGCCCAAGCCCATCATGCTACTACTCCGGAGCTAGGGTAAGAGACTTCATGAGGATGAATCCTCCAGTTTTCTAGGGATCAACATTGGATGAAGATCCACAATAATTCATTGATGAGGTCTACGAAATCTTTAATATCATGGGTATTGGACTGAATGAAAATGCGGAGTTAACAGTGTACCAACTCAAAGGGGTAGCTCAAATATGGTATGATCAATGGAAGGGTGATAAGGGGGCTGGTAATGTGGTGCTTTGGGATATTGGCTTTCCTTAACTGGTTTTTCCCTCTTGAGCATAGGGAAGCTAAGTTGGTGGAGTTTATAAACTTTAAACAAGATGCTATGAGCATGAGGGAGTATACCCTCAAGTTTAATCAACTTTCAAAGTATGCTCCTCATTTGGTGGCCTATCCTAGATCTAGGATGAATAAGTTAGTGATGGAGGTCTCCCACTTGGTAAGTGAAGAATGCCAGTCTGCCATGCTAATTAGTGACATGGACTAGCCTCAGTTGATGACATATGCCGAGCAAATGGAGGAGGAAAAGATGAGGAAGAGAAGGGGGCATGAGGCCAAGAGGGCCTAATTGGAGGGTAAATTCAAAAAGGGAGCTAACTTTCGTCAAGGCCAAGGGCCTTCTCATGCTACTATTAGAGGGTTTGCCAATGACTTCCCTAGACCTCAAGATGTTGGTATGGTGGCTCCTATTGATGTGTGCCCTAAGTGTGGATGGATCAATGGAGGCCCATGCTTGAAGGGTTCTAATGCATGCTATGAATGTGAGGAGTTTGGTCGCAAGAAGGTAGATTGTCCAAGAAATCATGGCAAGGTCCGGGTGCTAATGCGGTTCCATTGGGGAGAGGTGATCCTCAAGGTGGTGGCCCAAGGCACAATTGATTTTGTGCTCTACATGGAAGGCAAGGGGTTGGGTGAGGTCCCCAATGTTGTTACCGGTATGTTAAAAAACTTTGACTTTGATGTGTATGCTTTGATTGATCCGGGTGCCACTCTTTCCTTTGTTACCCCTCTTGTTGCTAAAAAGTTCCATATTGTACCCGAGTTGTTACATTAATCATATAAAGTGCCGACTCCTATTGGTGCCTCTATTGTTGCTATGAAAGTTTATAGGAGTTGTCCTATTTGCATTATGCTTAAGTTGTTACCTTATGATCTTATTGAATTAGACATGGTAGATTTTGATGTCATACTTGGGATGGATTGGTTGCATGCTTACTGTGTTTTTATTGATTATAGAACACATAGAGTCAAGTTTCAATTTCCTAATGAGCGCGTCCTTGAGTGGGAGAGGTAAGATGTGGTGGTCAAGGGTAGATTCATTTCATGCATTAAAGCCCGTAAGTTGATTTCTAAGGGGTGTTTTTGTCATCTTGCGAGGGTTAAAGATGTGGAGTCTAAAGTCCCTTCCATTTAGTCGGTCCCCATTGTAAACGAGTTTCTTGATGTCTTCCTAAATGACATTCTTGGTGTCCCTCCCTAAAGGGAGATAGATTTTGGCATAGATCTCCTTCCCGACACTTAACCTATCTCCATTCCCCCTTACTGTATGGCCCTTGCAAAGTTGAAGGAGTTAAAGGAACAATTTAAAGATTTGTTGAAAAAGGGATTTATTAGACCTAGTCAATCATCTTGGGGTGCTCCAGTGTTGTTTGTGAAAAAGAAGGATGGGTCACTTAGAATGTGCATTAACTACCGGCAACTCAATAGGGTTACTATAAAGAATAGGTATCCTCTTCCAAAGATTGATGACTTGTTTGACTAATTGCAAGGGGCTAGCTTCTTCTCTAAGATTGATCTTTGGTCCTGGTACCATCAAGTGAGAGTAAGGGAGTGTGTTCCCAAGTTGGCCTTCCGGACTAGATATGGACATTATGAGTTTGTTTTCATTTTGAATATTGGTGGAGTTGTCTAGTTGGCCTATGCACCAGTTGTGTCTATTGGGGCTCATGAATAGGGTCTTAGAACCCTACCTTGGTATATTTGTGATAGTCTCTAGTGATGAAGTATTAATTTGTTTAGAGCTCGTGAATCAATTGGAGGTAACATTACAGGTCTTGAGAGATGAGAGGTTGTTTGCTAAATATGATAGGTGTGAGTTGTGGATAACAAGAAAGTGGTTAGAACTCCTTAAGGATTATTATATGAGTGTGCATTAAGTTCCCCGTTGAGGCTAGTGATGTGGTTGACGCTCGAAGTAGGGTGCCTATGGGTAGCCTAGCATTGTAGTAATGGTGATAAGGAGGTGACTAGTGGGGTCCCTCGGTTGGCTAGATTGGAAGATAGGTTGAGGGAAGTTGACAATGGTAGTATAGTGTTCTTGATGATTCCAAATCTTCTTAGGTTAAAAGGTCTAGATTAAGCAAGGTCTTGACTCCGCCGTATTAGAATTTGAAGTTTTGGGTGAGAGAATGATAGAGTGGAGGTTGTCTCCCAAGGGGGAGATAGTAGTTCGTGGCTACAAGTGGAATAGGTGTTTTTAAGATTGACGAATTGAGTTGAGGATTATGAGTCCTTATAGAGTGTAGAGGGAGGTTAGTAAAGTTGCATAAGTTTGGGAATTGCATGTGGATGTAGATATGGTTCGTCCGATTCTTCATGCTTCTAGGTAGATGTGGTGTGTTGGTGACTTTAGTGTTATAGAACACTTTGAGGTTGTGGGTGTTAAGGAGGGTAAGTTAGCTTAAGAGAAGGTCCCGGTGGGGGTGCCGGATGGATGAGTGGAGAAGTTGATTGATAATGATGTAGTGTTCTTCAAGGCCCTTTTGGAAGAGTCGTCTATTCGTATGTGTCTCTCGGGGAGCCGGAGCGGGCATGGAGGAGCAATATCTGTATCTCTTTCGTTCTATTCATGCTCAGGATAACATGTCAAGTATTTTTATGATTTCAAGTCTTCATTTCAGCCCCTATGTTATACATATGCATTCATGTTTAAGTTGGCAAGTTTATGATGATTTTGTACTTATGCTGAGATTTTGAAAATGGTGTTTTAAACATAATGTTACATTCTTGTTAGGACTAATTTGTTTACGATTACTCTTGTCATGTACGTTTCTTTTACATTCGGGGACGAATGTTCCCAAGGGGGATATTGAAATGATCCCAAAAAGTTCTCAAAAATGTGCTTCAGAAGTGCCCGGAATCATAATTTCCATATATCAAAAAATGTGTTATTTGTTTTGAAAATCTGACTTCATATTCTTGTTTAGGGGGTCAAATTGAGTGGGAAATGCATCTTATCCAAATTTTAGAGCAACCATATCAAAATTTCAAAATCACAAAGAAAGTTATTTAGGAGGGTCAACTTTGAAGGGGCATATCACTTAGCACCAAAGAACTAGGTGGCCCACGACCTAACAAATTAAATCGCTTTGAATTAGCTATCCAATGCACTTCATTTCACCTTCTGAATTCGGATGAAGGATTTATGCCCATTTTCATAAAACTTGTTCGTGCAAAAAATGCTGACCAGTGGGACTTTCACGTTGTCTCCGCGACGCGCCCCTATGTTTTTTTGTGCCTGTTTTAATTTTTTTCAGTCCAAGACTTATAATTCTTGGGCCTAAGGGTTCCCACACTTGAAAATACATATAATTAGCCTTATTTCACCCTCATATCACCCTAAACATTTCCCAATACTCACTCAAACATTCAGACTCATATTTCATCCTAAATTCAAGTCCCAAACTCAAGACCAATCTTAAGGATTTCATCAAGGATCTTATTCAAGCTTCAAGTCTCCATCTCCAATCTTCTTCAAGGGTTCTCCAAGGTCAAGGTATGTAGTGTTGAACCATTGGGTCCTTCCACCCATGGTGCCTAAACCCTCTTTTACTTAATAATGCATGATTTAAAGTTGATTTTACATGAGGTTCTTGTATATTAAGAAATTTACTATATAATGATTTTAGTTCATGAAAGTATGGTTATTTTAGCATGTTTTGAGCTATAATCTTGGATCTAATATTGGATTTGACGAGGGGTTTTGATGTGAATGTCTAGGGGGTGTTGCATGGTGTTGATTGATGGTTTTACCACTGATTTTATTGCATGATTTCATCTCTAAATTGCATGGTCTTTTACCCCCATTACATACCCGCCAAGTGTTTGATAAAATGTCCGACTAGGGTTTCTTGAGGAAATGAAGGTCTAATGTTTGTCTTATGTTATGAATGACTCTATGATGATGAAAGAAGGATGAATATGTGTTGATTTCATGAAAAGTATGCATGATGATGAAAGAATAATATCTATATAATGTTATGATGATGATAGAAGAAAAGTGTGTATATGGTATTTCTCTATGTAGTATTAAATTGACAATAACCAAATTAAGGGGTTGATACCTCATTAACCAAAGTGACGGGTTGATACCTCATTAACCAAATTGACGGGTTGATAGCTCATTAAAAAATTAAGGGGTTGATACCTCAATAACCAAATTGAGGGGTTGATACCTCATTGACCAAATTGTGGGGGTCGATACCTCAATCGCCTTAGAGGTGGGTGGTGTATGCTAATAACCAAATTAAGGGGGGTTGATACCTCAATCACCTAGGATGGGAGGTGGAAAGCCCATTGACCAAAGGATGGTCTCTTTATACGTACATTCTATATTTTATATAAGCATGATTTTACTTCAAGCACAATTCATGTATGGCATATCGTTGTTGTGCTATCTATGGTCTATGTTATGCATTTTGATCATGTTTCCTTTCTCTTGTTGCATTGCATCCTACATACTTAGTACATTCAAACGTACTAACGCATACTCTATGTCTACATGATATCACCATGTAGAACCAGAGCTCCTTTTGGTCATCATCCTCCTCCACGTGGCTAGTGGCTTCCATTCAAACTAGTGGGTAAGTCCTCACGACCGAGGGAAATATCTATGTTCTTATGATATGTAATGAAGACTAACCTTCCTTTTTATATACTTGACTATGAGGGTGAGCTCGTTTGCTTGTCTTGGCCCCCGCTAAGTTCTATGTTAGAGGTGTTGTTGGACATGTTATGTATTATGCTTGAGGTTTGACTCACTTATGATATTCAAGATATTTAAGTATAAATCTCTCTCTCCCTTAGTCCCAATTAACCTTGTTTATGTTTCTTAGTTTTTTTACATTGCTTCCACGATCAAGGATGTGTAATGATATGCTATGAGGCTTGTTTGGAGTTCTTTCGGGTTCCCCACGCCTCGGTCACGTCTAGGCCCTACGCTTGGGTCATGACAGTGAGTCCTCAATTTCGGGGACACTAGCTATATTACTCTTGTCATATTTTTACTCTTTACGTTGAACTCTTCAAACTATGAGGGTGAGCCTGAAAAGTGTGTTGGCCCCGTTCCAATCCATGTTTAGAGGTGTTGTCGGAACAAATTATGTACTAATGTTTTGAGCTTCGAATCTTCAATATTTTATGCTATCAAAGACTTCCCTTAGTCCCGCTTCCCTTTTTTATATTATCTCTTATGGTTGTTTACTTTGTTTCCACGACCAAGGATGTGTGATTGATATGCTAAGAGGCTTGATTGGGTTTCTTCGGGTTCCCATTCGTCGTGTCACGTCTAGGCCCTTCACTTGGGTCATGCAAAACTTGGTATCAGAGCACTAGGTTTTTAATAGTCCTTGAGATCCAACACACCGTGTCGATTAGAGTCTTATTCATGGTTATGAAGTGCACCACAACTATGAGTAAAAGGTTATGAGGAATTTTAGGAAA
>JAPFFP010044938.1:0-12001 GCA_026153255.1 Solanum medicagineum | reverse complement strand
TGCCTAAGCCTTATAAGGAGTCCACCCATCTCATTAACCACCAATGTGGGACTTTTCGTCTCAACACTTCCAGTCTTTCCACTTCACTACACCTTGCATAGACCATTGTAATCCTAGAAATTTCAATAGTACCTTGTTGTCTGAAAGTCATTGTTATTTGTTGAATCTCATTAGAAATGTCTACCATCCAATTTCCTTCCCAGAAAACCCAAATCTTCGCTGACACATTGGCCCTAGCATGCTCCTTGCCTAACTTATTTTTGTACAACTCCAACTCTGATTGATTTTGAAAAGGTTCCAGTAACGCAATGAAGGAATAGTGATGTTTCCTATGAAGGTCAATAGCTCTATCAAATACATTCTGTGTTCTAACTGACCTTATATTCCATATTAGTAGTTTATTTGAAACAACCCTAAGAAGTGATGTGCCTTGGAAGTGCCCGAAATCGTAACTTGCATATATCTCAAAATTCGTGTGTGATATCAAAAATTCGACTTCATATTCTTGTTCAAGAGGTGAAATTGAGTGGAAGATCGGTCTAACCCTGATTTTAGAGCAAACAAATCGCAATTTCAAATTCCCAAAAATCGATTTCCAGAGAGCTTTTTCGCATCCCTGGCGTAATGCGCCAAGGGTGCGCCACAATGTAAATTTTGCTCTGTTTTCAAGTTCGGTCCAAGGATTTTGAGTCTTGGGCCTAAGTGTTCCCATGTGTGAAAATGCCTATACTTAGCCTTATTTCATCCTCATATCATTCAAGACATTCCCAAATACTCACTCAAACATTTAGCCAATATTTCATCTCCTAAATTCAAGTCTCAAAACTCATCAGGATTTCAAGGTTCTCACTCAAGCTTCAAGTCTCCATCTCTAATCTTCATCAAGTTATTCTCCAAAGCTAAGATATGTGGGTTTCTTTCATGGGTTCCTTTCACCCATGATGCCCAAGTTTTTTTTATCTAAAATTGCATGATTTGAAGTTGATTTACTCATGGGTCTTATTATTATGAATTTCAATGCACACTATGTTGGGGTTTCATGAAGTTATGGTTGTTTCAGCATGTTCTAAGCTATGAATCTAAGATCTATTGTGAGTTTTGATGAAGGGTGTTGATCTATATTGCTTGAGGGTGTTACCAAGTATCTATTGATGGTTTTACAATGAATTTTCTCGCATGATTTCACTCTTGAATTGCATGGTGTACAATAGTACTACACACCCCACCAAGTGTTTGATAAAATGTCCGGTTATGATTTCTTGAGGAATTGAAGGTCCAAGGCATGTCTTAATGCGATGAATGACTTTATGATAATGAAAGGAATGTATGTATATGATATTATGTCTATAATGTTGGAGATTGACCAAGTCTCACTTGGAAGGTTGTAAGCCTAGGTAACCTTATTGAGGGGTTCGTACCTCGATCTCTTTCATGACCCAAGCCTAGGGTCTAGACGTGAGACGACGCAAGGGAACTTGAAGGGACCCCAAGTAAACCTTTTAGAACATCATTACACATCATTGGTTGTGGAAGCAATTAAACAAGCATGAAGAGATAAAAGTGCGAAAACCGGGGCTAAGGGGAAACACTTCTATATCATCATAATCAAGAGACAAGAGTCAAATGCATATCATAGATACATAACATGTCCAACAAACACCTCTAATATATAGTTAAGAGCAGGGGTCAAGAAAAAATTAACCGGGCTCACCCTCATAGTCAAAATAGACAATAAAGAAGAATGTCTCAATACATAATAGGAGAAACATAGACTATGTTCCCCGAAGTGGAGGACTCACCAACTGACTTGTATAGCACCGAACTAGCCACGTAGAGGAGGATGATGATCAACTTGGGCAACCGTTCCTACATGGTGACATCATGTAGGGATAGAGTATGCGTTAGTACGTTTGAATGTACTAAGTATGTAGGATGCAATGCAACAAAAGATAGGCATCATAATTAAAATGCATAATTATAGGCAATAGGCATAATATAACAATATGACATGTATGATCAATGTATGAGTAAAACATGCTTAAGTAACTCATGCTCATATAGGATATCATATGTGTAGAAGATACCAAGCTAGATTTCTAAATGTACAACCCTTTAGTAGGTTAGTGATGATCCCGCCCCATCACTTAGGTGGATGAGTAAAAACCCCCATCTAGGTTGGTGATAATGCCGCCCCATCACCATGGTGGATAAGTACAAACCCTTCCCTAGCTTGATGAGTATAAGCCCCCATCTAGGTTAGTGATGATGCTGCCCCATCACTAGGTGGAGAAGCACAAACCCTTTCCTAGGTTAATGAATACAAACCTCCATTTAGGTTATCCGGGTTCTTAGTCCCCCCAAATTGGGCATGGTCTAATGCAACACTTTATATAGAATTTATCATGTACATAAGTTCATTTCATCATCATATATTCATTCATATCATATCTCATGCTTTGGACCTTCAACTCCTCAAGAAGTTACATTCGGACATTTTATCAAACATTTTGAGGGTGTGTAATGCTAGTATAAAACTATGAAATATAGAAATGAAATCATGCAAGAAAATCCATTCTAAAATCATATCAAACATTTTGAGGGTGTGTAATGCTAGTATAAAACTATGAAATATAAAAATGAAATCATGCAAGAAAATCCATTCTAAAATTATCAATCAACACCTTGCAACACCCTTAAGCAATATACATCAAAACCCTTTATCAAATTTTACAATAGATAATAAATTTATGGCTCAAAACATAGCGAAACAGTCACAACTTTACATAGCTTTAACATAGTGTGCAGTGAATTTCATAATAAGGAAGACCCATTTGTAACTCAATTTTAAATCATGCAAATTGAGTAAAAGGAGGCTTGGGTATCATAGGTGAAAGGAACCAATGAAAGAAACCCACATACCTTAGCTTAGAGATGAACTTGGTGAAGATTGGAGATGGAGCATTGAAGCTTGAAGAAGAACCTTGAAGGAGAACTTTAGCTTGGGATAAGGGTTTTGGACTTCAGTATGGGGAGTGAAAATATGACTAAGTGTTTGAGTCAGTATTGGAAAATTTTTTTAGGACGATATGAGGGTGAAATTTAGCTAAGTATAGGTAAAAACACGTTTAGAAACACGTAGGCCCAAGACTTAGAAGTCTTGGACCGAACTAAAAAAACAGCCCCCAAAATGTACAGGGGCGAGTCGCAGAGGCAACGGAAAAACCCCATTCGAAATCGACATTTGGAAATTTCATAATTGTTAATCTTTCGCTCTTAAATCGGGGTTAGATCCTTTTTCACCTAATTTCGGCCCCCTGAACAAGAATATGAAGTCGAATTTTCGAAATAGCAAACTGATTTTGAGATATATGGAATTTAAAATTTCGGGCATTCTGAGGCACGTTTTCGGGCACTTTTTGGGGTCGTTTCAATATCTTCCCCTTGGGAACATTCGTCCCTAAATGTGAAAAAGATGTACAAGACCAGAATGATCATAAACAAACCAACCCCAACTAAAATACAACATTACATTTAAAACACTATTTTCAAAGTCTCAACAGAAGTGTAAAATCATCATAAACTTGCCAACTTGAACATGAATTCATATGAATGACATAGGGGATGAAACATAAGACTTGAAATCACATAGAGGACTTAGAATTAGTACCTTAGGCTTGAGTGGAGTGAAAAAGGTAAGGATATTGATTTTGCATGTCCGCTTCGGCCTCCCAAGTAGCACTTTCAATTTGTTAATTCCTCCAAAGGACTTTAATGGATGCTACCTCCTTATTCCTCAATCTCTTTACTTGCCTATCCAAAATCTGAATTGGAACCTCCTCATATGTCAAGTTATCCCCAACAATACCCACAAATTCACGAGGCACAATTGCATTAGGATCACCAACAATTTTCCTCAACAATAGAGACATGAAGCATTGGATGAACCAAATTTATTCCACTAGGCAACTTCAACTCATAAGCTACTTTGCCAACCCTCTTTAAGACCTCATAAAGATCAACATATCTTGAACTCAACTTCCTCTTTTTACCAAAATGGACCGCACCTTTCATTGGAGAAACTTTCAAATAAATTCAATCACCCACTTTGAATTCAAGGTCTCTTTTGCTCACACCGACATAAGATTTTTGATGACTTTGGGCTATTTTTAACCTTTCCCTAATCATCCTAACCTTCTTAAGAGCCTCCATAACTAGATCCGGTCCCAATAAAGCCACCTCTCCAACCTCAAACCAATCAACCGATGATCTACAACTCCTCCCATAAAGAGCCTCAAAAGGAGCCAACCGATACTAGAGTGATAGCTATTGTTGTAGGCAAACTCAATCAAAGGGAGATGGTCATCCCAACTACCCCTCAACTCCAATACACATGCCCTAAGCATATCTTCAAGGGTTTGAATTGTCCTTTCGACTTGGTCATCCGTTTGAGGGTGAAAGGTCATACTAAGGTGAACTTTTGTACCAAGACCCCCTTTGAAAAGACCTCCAAAAGTATGATGTGAATTGTGCACCACGATCCGATATGATGGACAAAGAAACCTCATACAACCTCACTATCTCATGGATGTACAACCTTGCATAATCTTCAGCCCCATAGGTGGTCTTAACCGGTACAAAGTGGGCCGATTTCGTCATCCTATTAACCACCACCCAAATGGAATCAAAACCTTTCCTAGTCTTGGGCAACCCAACCACAAAATCCACATTAATCACCTCCCACTTCTAAGTGGGAATCTCTATGTCTTGGGTTAGGCCACCCGACCTTTGATGTTCGGCTTTGACTTGTTGACAACTATGGCAACCGGAAACGAATTTGGCAATGTCCCTCTTCATGGCTCCCCGCCAATACACCTCCCTTAAGTCTCTGTACATTTTGGTGGAACTGGGGTGAATAGAATAAGAAGAATTATGTGCCTCATCAAGGATCTTCTTCCTCAAACCATCAACACAAGGCACACAAAACCTACCTTGGTACCTAAGGGAATCATCTTCCCCTTGGGAGAAAACCTCTACTTTGCCCTCTTTCACCAAGGCCTTCAATTCAAGCAATGAGGAGTCTTGTTTTGCTATCACCTCATCAACCAAAGAAGACTTAGACCCATCACTAACCACAACACCATCATCACCAACCTCTTCTAACCTAAACCCCAATCTAGCCAATCTATGCAACTCCCTAGCCATTTTCCTATCACCACCATCAACATGAGCTAAGCTACCCATGGACACCTGACTCAAAGCATCTGCCACCACATTTGCACCTGACTCAAAGCATCTGCCACCACATTTGCCTTACCCGGATGATAATGCACACTCATGTCATAATCGTTGAGAAGTTCTAGCCACCTTATTTGTCTCAAGTTGAGATCTTTTTGAGTGAAGACATATTGGAGGCTCTTATGATCGGTGAAGACATCAACATGCACCCTATATAAATAATGATGCCAAATCTTTAATGCAACCACAACGGCGTCTAACTCTAGATCATGGGTAGGGTAGTTCCTTTCATGTACCTTGAGTTGCCTAGAATCATAGGCTATGACCTTGCCAATTTGTATTAGTACATAACCCAAACCAACTCTAGATGCATCACAATACGCAACAAAACCTTCAAGCCTATCCGTTAGTGACAATATAGGAGTCGAGACAAGCCTATCCTTCAATGTTTGGAAGCTTCTCTCACAATCATCGATCCACACAAACTTAACCTTCTTTTGAGTCAATTTGGTCAGAGGGGAATCAATGGAGGAGAACTCATTCACAAATCTTCTATAGTAACCCGCAAGGCCCAAGAAGCTCGTAATATCCGACGGGGTCAATGGTCTAGGCCAATTCCTAATCACATCAATTTTCTTAGGATCCACTTTTATACCATCCTTCGACACCAAATGACCCAAGAATGCAACCTCTTTCAACCAAAATTCACACTTGTCATAGTTAGCATACAATATCTCCTCCCTCAACCTTTGCAACACAACCCTCAATTGACCCATATGCTCCTCCCTACTATATGAATAGATCAAAATATCATCAATGAAGACCACAATAAAGGAATCAAGGTAAGATTTGAAGATCCTATTCATTAGGTCCATGAAGATGGCCAGTGCATTGGTCAACCCAAACGACATCACAACAAACTCATAATGCTCATATCTTGTTCGGAAAGCCGTCTTGGGAATATCACACTCCCTCACCCTCACTTGATGATACCCGGATCAAATATTAACCCTAAAGAAGAAGCTAGACCCTTGCAATTGGTCAAACAAGTCATCAATTCTTGGAAAAGGAGATCTATTCTTTATACTGACCCTATTGAGTTGTCGTAGTCAATGCACATGCTAAGTGACCCATCCTTCTTTTTCACAAACAACACCGGGGCACCCCAAGGTGATTGACTAGGTCTAATAAATCCCTTCTACAACAAATCTTTCAATTGCTCTTTTAACTCCTTCAACTCCGCGGGGCCATACAATAAGAGGGAATGGAGATAGATTGAGTATCGGGAAGGAGATCTATGCCAAAATCTATCTCCCTTTTGGGAGGGACACCGGGAAGGTCAGTTGGAAAGACATCAAGAAACTCGTTTATAACTGGAACCGACTCAATGGAAGGGATTTTGGACTCTACATCTTTAACCCTCACAAGATGATACAACCCCCTCCCCCTTCTAGAAATCAACTTATGGGCTTTAATACATGAAATGAATCTACCCTTGACCACCACATCTTGACTTTCTAATTCAAGGAGGGGTTCATAAGGGAAATTGAAACTTGACCTTACGGGTTCTACAATCAATAGAAGCATAGTAGGCATGCAACAAATCCATCCCAAGAATGACATCAAAATCTACCATGTCCGATTACAAGGCAACAACTTATGCAAAATGCAAATAGGACAACTCCTATAAACTTTCCTAGCTACAATAAAGCCACTAATTGTAGTAGACACTTCATATGACTCATGCAATAACTTGGGAACAACATAGAACTTTTTAGCAATAAAAGGGGTAACAAAGGAAAAAGTGACACCCGGATCAATTAAAGCATACACATCAAAGTCAAAGATTTTCAACATACCGGTAACAATATCGGGGAACTCACCAACCCCTTGCCTCTCATGTAGAGCATAAAATCGACTGTACCTTGGGGCACCACCTTGAGGACCACCTCTCCCCAATGGGACCACATTAGCATCCTTGACTTTGCCACAGTTTCTTCGACAATCTACCTTCTTGTGCCCAAGCTCCCCACAACCAAAGCATGCATTAGAATCTTTCAAACATGGGCCTTTATGACCCTTCCCACATGTAGGACACATATCAATGGGAGCCACAACACCAACACCTTGAGGCCAGGGAGGTTATTGGCAAACCCCCTATTAGTAGCATGGTGAGACACTTGGCTTTGATGGAATTAGCCACCCCTTTGGGACTTACCCCCAAGACGGGTCCTCTTGCCCTCATGCCCCCTTCTCTTCCTCAATTTCTCTTCCTCCATTTGCTCGTCATAGGTCATCAAACATGACAAGTCCATGTCATTAATTAGCATGGCAGACCAAATTCTTCATTTACCAAGTCAGAGACTCCCATCACAAACTTATTCATCCTAGATCTAGGATCGGCCACTAAATGAGGAGCATACTTTGAAAGTTGATTAAACTTGATGGCATACTTCCTCACACTCATAGCACCTTGTTTCAAGTTTATAAACTCCACCAACTTAGCTTCCCTAAGCTCAAGAGGGAAAAATCGGTTAAGGAAAGCCAATTTGAACTCCTCCCAAAGTACCACATTACCAACCCCCTTCTTACCCTTCCATTGATCATACCATATTTGAGCTACCCCTTTGAGTTGGTATGCCGCCAACTCTGCCTTTTCATTCGACCCAACACCCATGATATTCAAGATCTTGTAGACCTTATCAATGAACTCTTGTGGATCTTCATCCACATTTGACCCATAGAATACTGGAGGATTTATCCTCATGAAGTCCCTTACCCTAGCTCCCGGGGTAGTAGAATGAGGGGCTTGGGCCCCTTGATTGACTTGGTTGGCCACAATTTGGGCAAGCATAGTGAGATCATCCCAGAGCTCACCATTGTTAGGTTCTCTTCGGGAGTTTGGGCTCTTCGTCCTTGAGTGTTTGACATGATCTAGCATAACAAAGAACAATCGTTAGGGGAAAAACTTACCACAACTCTATTGCACGACTTAGAATATGAAGAAGAGAAACATTTCCTAAAACATCTCATAACCTCCTATTCATAGTTATGACGTGCTTCACGACCATGAATAGGACTCTAATCGACGCGGTGTGTTGGACTCCGAGGATCTATCAACCTAGTGCTCTGATACTAAGTTTTGTGCCGACCAAAGCCTAGGACCTAGACATGAAACGACGCAAGGGGAACCCGAAGGGACCCCAAGCAAGCCTTTTAGAACATCATTACACATCCTTGGTCGCGGATGCAATAAAACAAGCATCGAGAGATAAAAGTAGGGAAAATCGGGGCTAAGGGGAAACACTTCCATATCATCCTAATCAAAAGACAAGAGTCAAACGCATATCATAGATATATAACATGTCTAACAAACACATCTAATACTAGATAAGAGTGGGGGCCATGACAAAGTTACCGGGCTCACCCTCATAGTCAAAATAGATAATAAAGAAAAATATCTCAATACATAATAGGAGAAACATTGACTAAGGTCCCCGAAGTGGAGGACTCACCAACTAACTAGAATAGCACCGAACTAGCCACGTGGAGGAGGATGATGATCAACTTGGGCACCAGTTCCTACATGGTGACATCATGTAGGCATAGAGTATGCGATAGTACATTTGAATGTACTAAGTATGTAGGATGTAATACAATAAGAGATAGACATCATGATCAAAATGCATAACAATAGGCAATAGGTATAATATAACAATATGACATGTATGATCAATGTATAAGTAAAACATGCTTAAGTAACTCATACTCATATAGAATATTATATGTGTAGAAGAGACCAAGTTAGATTTCCAAATGTACAACCCTTTGGTAGGTTAATGATGATCTCGCCCCATGACTTGGATGAGAACAAACCCCCATCTAGGTTGGTGATAATGCCGCCCCATCACCATGGTTGATAAGTACAAACCCTTCCCTAGCTTGATGAGTACAAACCCCCATCTAGGTTAGTGATGATGCCACCCCACCACTAGGTGGAAAAGTACAAACCCTTCCCTAGGTTGATGAGTACAAACCCCCATCTAGGTTATCCGGGTTCTTAGTCCCCCCGAATTGGGCATGGTCTAATGCAACACTTTATATATAATTTATCATGTACATAAGCTCATTTCATCATCATCTAGTCATTCATATCATATCTCATGCTTTGGACCTTCAACTCCTCAAGAAGCCACATTCAGACATTTTATCAAACACTTTAAGGGTGTGTAATGCTAATATAGAACCATGAAATATAGAGATGAATTCATGCAAGAAAATTCATTGTAAAACCATCACTCAACACCTTGCAACACCCTCAAGAAATATATGGAGTTTAAAATTTTGGACATTCTGAGGCACGTTTTCGGGCACTTTTTGGGGTCGTTTCAATCACCTTGCTCGGGAGGTGGCAGAACCGTCCAACCATGTCGAGGGGTTTGTACTTTGATAACAATGTTAGTGGGTTTATATCGCATCAACCATGTTGGGAGGGTTGTACTTCATCAACCACATAAAGTGGTTTGTACCTTATGCGCCTCTCCAAGGAGGTAGTAGGCCTTGGATTGCACTAATAATGGTCACTCCTTACACCCGTATTATGTTCTATATAAGCATAGTTTTAATTCAAGCATCATTTATACATGTAATTTTACGATATGCTTATTCATTGCCTATGTTATGCACTTTGATTATGGTGCTTATCACTTGTTGCATTGCATCTTACATATAGTACATTCAAATGTACTAATGCATACTCTATGCCTACATGATGTCACCATGTAGGAATCGGACCCCACTTAAGCATCCCCATCCACGTGGCTAGTACGATTCCACTCAAGCTTGTTGGTGAGTCGTCCATTCTGGGGACGTTGCTTATGATATCATGCTATGTTCTAAAACTACATTTCTTTTATGTAAATGTTGACTATGAGGGTGACCTCGGTTGCTTGTCTTTGCCCTCGCTATTATCTATGTAGTAGAGGTATTGTTGGACATGTCATGTGTAATATTATGAGCTTTGACTCTCTCTTGACTCTTGGTGTTTATGATATGGAAGTTGTCCCTTAGCCTTGTTGTCCCTATTTTACTCTATTGTTGTTGTGTTTTATTGCTTCCGCAACCAATGATGTGTAATGATATGTAAGAGGCTTAGTTGGGGTCCCTTCGGGTTCCCCTTGAGCCATGTCACATCTAGGACCTAGGTTTGGGTTTATCTAGTCTTTCATGTGTCTATGTTGAGAAAGTATGTGGGTGATCCTAATGCTATTGTACCTCTTGATGTTGTTGGGGAAGTTGAAGACAACTTGACATATGAAGAGGTTCCAGTAGAGATCTTGTATAGACAAGTGAAGAGGTTGAGGAACAAGTATGTTGCTTCCGTTAAGGTCCTTTGGAGGAACCAACAAATCAAAGGTGCTACTTGGGAGGCCGAAGCTAATATGCAAAAGCGATATACTTATCTCTTCTACTCCATTCAAGCCTAAGGTATTGATCTAAGTCCTATATATGATCTCAAGTCTTAAGTTCATCCCTAATGTCATTGCATACATTCATGTTTAAATTGACAAGTTCATGATGATTTTACATTTATGTTGAGATTTTTTAAAACAAATGTTAAAGTGCATTGTTGTATCTCAATGTGGGTTGAAAGTGTCATGTTTGCATATCTCATTTATATTTCTTTGACATTCGGGGACGGATGTTCCCAAGTGGGAGATATTGAAACGACCCCACAAAGTGCCCAAAAATGTGTCTCGGAAGTGCCCGGAATCGTAACTTTCATACATCTCAAAATTCGTGCGTGATATCGAAAATCCAACTTCATATTCTTGTTCATGAGGTCAAATTGAGTGGGAAATGAGTCTAACCTCAATTTTAGAGCAAACGAATCACAATTTCAAATTCCCAAAAATTGATTTCTCGAGAGCTTTTCGCGCCCTGGTGTGATGCGCCAAGGGCGCGTCACAGTATAAATTTTGCCCAATTTTCAAGTTCGGTCCAAGACTTTTGGGTCTTGGGCCTAAGTGTTTCCATGTGTGAAAATGCCTATATTTAGTCTTATTTCACCCTCATATCATTCAAGACATTTCCAAATACTCATTCAAACACTTAGCCAATATTTCATCTCCTAAATTCAAGTCTCAAAACTCATCCGAATTTCAAGGTTCTCACTCAAGCTTCAAGTCTCCATCTCCAATCTTCATCAAGCTATTCTCCAAAGCTAATATATGTGAGTTTCTTTCATAGGTTCCTTTCACCCATGATGCCCAAGCTTCCTTTTTACCTAAAATTACATGATTTGAAGTTGATTTACCCATGGGTCTTATCTATTATGAATTTCACGGCACACTATGTCGCGCCTCATTTATCCTCGCGAAAAGACGAGAACCTGGATGACTTCGTGGCAAAGGACTCTTTTGGGATTTGAAAATAAGGAAGAGTCTCCACCTAATGAATTAAGGTGTATTAGGACACCATTCTAAATCTAAGTCTAAGGCTGAGGTCAAAGTCACCAGATAACGGGTAAGGGATCGAGTTACCTCGAGAGGAAGGTGTTAGGCACCCCTCGAGGCCCGCAAAGGCGGATCCCGAATTTCTCTCGACATCTTTCTTTTATTGTTGTCATTGATCTTATATTTATAAGCAGGGGGGTCTGCGTTCACTATTAAGCCTACGCCCGTCCATTGCTTTCAAGCTTGATCCTTCCCTTAGACTCGTTACCTTGTTCGACTGAACTCGTTGGTTCCGCGTTGGTCGTAACCCG
>JAPFFP010044937.1:0-12001 GCA_026153255.1 Solanum medicagineum | reverse complement strand
TTCAAAGCTTCCACAATGTTTAATCACAAGTTGGACCGAGCTACAAAGAGCCTTTTTTGGAATGGTATTTTCCATGGTCCAAGAAGCTTAAGCTCAAAGATCAAATAAACAGTTTTGAGCAATTGCCAAGTGATTCAATTAGTACTACATGGGAAAGGTTCACCAAATGCTTGAGGATGGTTCTGGACCATAAAATTGTTGATGATGCATTGGTTGAGATCTTTTATCGGGTGCTTGACGAGAATAGTCAAGCTTGTGCCGACACTATCATGGGAGGCATGTTGTTTTATCAACCTTTTTCCATTAATCACCGAAAGAATGGAGCAAGTGGTTAAAGCAAATAGAGATAGGGTCAAAGAGAGAGAGAGGTGCTATGAAGACTTCTTGTACGGTAAACACCAACAATGAGCAAGCTAAGGTCAATAAGGAGATCATGTAGCAACTTGCTCAACTTTGCACAAGAATGGACTTGGTCTTAAAGCAAAACCAAGCAAGTGTTTAAGTGGTAACCCACCAACCTCCTAAGGCACCCATGTATGAAGAACTATTATTTGATTAAGATGCTTGCTTCGTGAGTAACCAATCGACGAGTTTTCAAAACAATCCCCAAGTGTCCAATTCAGACTATTAGAGGCAAATTTCTGGAAATCAAGGTCAGAGCTACAACCGTGAAGGTGTATATAGGGATAACCAAGGTGGTTATTATGAAAGGGAAAAAGTGTCGGAGACCGAATGGGGTAGAAGAGATGGTTATAGAAATGGTCCTTATGTGCCACCCCACAATCGTGATGTCGGGTCAAGTACTTCTAGGATTGAGGAGATGTTCGACAAGTTGTTGAAGAGGGTTGATCATCAAGATAAGACCTTGAAAGCAATGAAATCGAATATTTTTAAGCATAAACCAAAAGATAAAGTCTCATTCGGTGGCCATTAAACAATTACACCAACAATTCGGCCAAGTTTTTTCTCAACTGAACCAACGCCAAAAGGGCACTTTACCAAGAAATACGGTTAAAAATTTAAAGAATGATGGGCATTGCATAACAGTCATGACTAGAAGTGACAAAAGCACCATAGATCCCCCTATGCTGGTGGTTAAGGATGCTCATGAGAAGGGTTTTGATAGTAAAGTTGTGCTTGATGAGGAAGGTTTGGAGACAGACGGGATGCAAAGAGAAGAAGTGAGAGAGCAAGAAATGATTAAGATGACTCTAAAACCTTCCCCCACTTCCTTAAAGACTTGAGAAAAAGGAGGAGGATGGCAAATTCAAAAACTTCCTTTCAATGTTAAAGCAATTGTCCATCAACATTCCCCTTCTAGGAGCTTTGGGGAAGATGCTCGGGTATGCCAAATACATGAATAATTTGGTGACAAGGAAGCGCATACTGAGCCAAATGCTTTCACAAGAGCTCCAACAATGTAGTGCCATCACGACCATATGCCTAGTCCAAAAGCGGGAGGATCCTGGTGCATTCACTATTCCTTTCACCATTGGTGATGTAGAATTTGCAAGAGCATTGTGTGACTTAGGAGCAAGTATGAATCTAGTGCCTCTTGCCGTGTTTAAAAAGCTTGTTCGTGGTACTCCTACTCCAACAAGAATGTGGTTACTCATGAGGATAGAACCATCAAAAAGTCAGAAGGGATACTTTTTGATGTGCTTGTAAAAGTTGATAAATTAATTTTTCCCGCTGATTTAGTGACTCTTGATTGTGAGTTTGATTTTGTGGTACCCATTATATTGGGTAGACCATTTTTGGCCACCGAGAGAGCCTTGGTGGATATGGATTCTGGTCAACTTCGATTTAGGGCTAATGATGGAGAGGTTGTGTTTGACATCCGCCAATCAATGAAACACCCGGATGAATTCAAGAGTGAGGTGTGGGCCATTGAAGATTTTTGATGATGGATGATGACTAAGTTGAGCCACGACGTTAAATAAGGCGCTTCTTGGGAGGCAACTCATGTATCTTTTACTTGTTTTTGGCTTGTTTTGATCTTGAATATTTGAATTATTAGGTAGTAGATTGATGTTTGTTTTAATTTTAAGACATTGAATCAGTTAAGTTGTTGTGAAGAGTTGTATGTTTGAAGATGTGATATGTAGGTATCAATCAAAATTTGGAAATTTGAAAAAAATTGCATTTGGAGCAGCCTCTACGACCAGGCCTATTAGTTGTAGTGCATATTACGACTCGAAGTCATGCCTCGAAGAGAAAAACAGTGATGAATTAAAGTTGGTACATGCACTACGAGCCAAGCTTACGATTCGTAGGGTCCCATACAAGTCGTATATGGGGTGTAGTGTCCAGGTATGAAATCTTAAATTTTTCTAAGTGTTGGGTCTACTACGAGACCAAGATCCACGAGTCTTAGGAAGCCCTACGACTCGCATTCGAAGTTTCGTAGACCCGAAATGCAGAAACTTTGAAGTCGGCTCGGTTGAGTATTTGAGGGGTCATTTCCCCGTTTTAAATGGTTTTTCTTGCCCCTAAAGCATTCCCTCACTATTCTCAACTAGTTTGATCAACACCCATCACCTTTCCAGCGAGCGTCTTTGGCAAGTCTACTCCCTAAGGTTTCAGCACTCTCTTTTTCCCATCATCTCGACTAATTACTCTTTTATGTTATCAAGTGGTATGTTTTATTGATTAAATTATGCACCCTTATGTTATGATTTTCATATATTTTTGGATTATTATGTGCTTAGTGAGAGTTTTGAGAATACCTATGAGAAAATGATTGTGTGAACATGAGAATTGGGGATTTGGTTGATTTCAATCCCTTGGTACAGTTTTGAATGGTGAAATCTCCTTTGTTGGTTATGTGTGATGATGACATGCTGATCATATGTGTGTAGTACATGATTTTCATTTGATAAATCTTTAAACTCATGTCGAGATTGGAATTGAGATGATGTGGGTGTGTTTTGAATATGATTTATCCATTAAGATACTCATTATGTGGTTTTGTTTTCAACTTCTTTAAACTCTTTTTATTATGTGTTAGTGTAAATAATTATGAGTTTGGGAATTAGTTGTGCTTGGGTATATCTTGAATGTGATTGGAAATTGCTGTTTGATTATGGGATAAGTCTTGATTTGGGGATGGCATATTTAAAGTGATGGGTTTGTTTGTGTGCTTGAGATGTTGTTTAGGTCTTGCTTCGATGCTATTTATTTTTTATTTGAATGATTTTTGGTTTGTGTGGCAAGGTTACAAGCACCACAGGTGCCTTCTGTTTTTTGATATGAGGACCCCTTACGACTCATAGGATGTCCTACAAGTCGTAGTGGTCCCTTGTAGAAGGCAACAATCACCTATGGTTCCTTATCACTTACTATACGAGACCCACCTATGGCTCATAGTTTCCATTACGAACCTTAGTGAGGGAATCGTAGGACCTGTCTTGTTTTGAAAAGTATTTTGTTACCTACTACGAGTCTAGGTTACGACTCGTAGGTCACCCTAAGAGTCTTACCTGAGCCTCGTACCTATGATCAGAATTTTTTTTTAGGTACATTGGCACTACGACGCCACTGTACGACTCGTAGGTCATCCTACAAGTCGTACCTGTGCCTCGTACCTACAAATTCTACAACTGATTCTTTTAACATTTTCTGTGTTTTTCTTTTTGGTCTTCGATTTTTCTAGTTTCTTCTTATTGACTAAATTCTGATTTGCCATGACATTAAGGTGCTCATTTGTGGTATGGGTTTGATTTTTCAGGTAAGATACCTCCAAAAGATAAACATGCTATCAAGGCTTTCCAAAGAAAACTGATTGATGAGTCCTCTGAGACCGAACAGTCAAAAGGTTCTGAAGAGGTGCATCGAGTTCGGATTGACCGTGAGGCAAATATGCCTCAGACTAGAGCTCGCACTGGACAGGACCCTATGGTTGTAGAGAGTCCCTCCTAGTCTAAGGAGGAGGGCAATGGTGATGGGTCTGATAGCAGTATGCCACAGATGACTCCCTTTCACTCTGAGACCAGTTCACCAGAGGCTTCACAGACTCAGTATAATGAGGTTGTTCCTTCTATCACCTCCACCAACCCCAGAAATACCAGATGGGTATTCCAAGCATGAAAGAGATATACGACAAGGGGTTGGAGCCTAAAGGACAGGGAAAGCCTATCAGGTAATTTCACGAGGTGTCGAGGATAAATAACTCCAGGCTGAGTAGGGTGCCAGACTTGGAGGCTGAGATTAACCACCATGGACTGAGGTGGCAATCACAGAGGTTGGGCAAGTATGCCCCTTATCTAGTTCGAGAGTTCTATACCGCCTACCATGCCACTATTCTCTGAGATCTTCCTAAGGCGAAGAAAGTTATTGATCAACTGAGGTTGCAAGAAGTACTAGTTAGGGGTCAGATGGTTGACATCTCAGAGAAGACTATAAGGAGGGTTCAGTTCGGGCCAAACTATAGGGTGCCTCGTTCCACTGCCGAGTATGATAAAAAGATCAAGAAGATGAGGCAAGCAGTGAGTGAGAAGAATGAGGATCTTAAAATTAAGCTCCTCAGGTGTATAGCTAGACAGATCTGTGAAGGTGGTGAAGAGCCTGCGTGCGTCACAAACCATGCCGCACCGATAGTGAAGTCTCACCTATCCTTCCCAGCCAAATGTTTGTGGTTTATTATCCATTGGCGCATTCGGCCTACATTTACGGATAATGTGATCACTATGGAGCGGGTTGTGTTGTTAGCCAGTATCTTAGCTGGCTATGATATAGATTGGGCCCAAGTTATGGCGGAGCAAATCAATGAGTCAATGATTCGTACCTAGACCTCATTGCTTTTTCCCATATTGATACATAGACTATGTAATGAGGACGGGGTACGTGTCTCCCTCCACTTGGACCCACATGTAGAGGTTGTGGACACTATGGATCCCAGCTTGATTAAGGCTGATGAAAACCCAGTGGCCTTACAGTGAGCAGTTTCTCCTCCCATTCAAGATCCATTCCCTCCAGAGCCATATACTTAGGAGTCTACTCCACCTACCACCAGTTCCACTCCACTTGCAGCAGAGTTGCCTCCATCTGTTGATAACAAGGCGATGCCATCCTCAGATACACCTGCACCACCATTTTCTACTACTCAGGTTGCTTTCGCAGACTATCATCTAATGTCTATTTTTGCTTTTCAGGCTTTGGTGCGTAGGTTAGTGAGGACGAAGGCCTAGTTTAGAAGACTACTGAGCCATATCAAACCTTGGGTTCGTCAAACAGTCCAGTGCTCGGAGGAAAGGGCTATGGCATACACTTAAGAGGTTTTAGATCGGTGAGTTGATGCAGTGGATGCCAGGACAAATGCCTTCGAGGATAGGGTCCAGCAAAGACTTGAG
This sequence comes from Solanum medicagineum, assembly GCA_026153255.1. Classification (NCBI taxonomy): domain Eukaryota; kingdom Viridiplantae; phylum Streptophyta; class Magnoliopsida; order Solanales; family Solanaceae; genus Solanum; species Solanum medicagineum. Next base: position 6,650 of record JAPFFP010044937.1, on the reverse strand, counting down.
GGTGTACGACCTGCCGACATAGCTGCTGTGATGGATGAGTTGGCCAAGTTCAAGGCTGACCTGTTGAAGATGTTAGCAGCCCCGATAGCAGTCCCTGAGGTGACACAAGAGGGCGATGATGTGATTGACCTATTTGATGATCGCCCGCATGCCCATGGAAGAGACCCCTCGAGAGTGGGGATGCAGCTGTGAGCCAGAAGAGGCCCAGGACAGATGATGAGGTGGTACAGCTGGAGGAGCAGATTACCAATGAGGTGGTGCTGGAGTCCTTAGTTATGAAGGCGATGTAGAGGGCTCGGGAGCAGCAGAGAGCTCAGGTACAGTTGCAGCCCAGACTACCAAGGAGTATAGTGAGCCCAGGACCAGATGGATGCCGGTGCTTGAGCACCATGTGTTTGATCTTTTGAACCCCCGTCCTTGTTGGTGCTTTTGGATACTTTGTTCTCCTTATGTTTTTCTTTAGACAATTTGTTTTGTTATTACTTTTATGGATATTTTATTTTGGATATTGGGTTTTTATCTAACTTGTTGAATCATTGTTTTTCATTTTGGATTTTTAAAAGCATATATATATGCTTACTTTGAGAGCAAAGTATCATCTTTTGGTGGGGTGTGGGTAGTTATGGACTAGAGTGAAGTCTGAGTAGCCTTTCGTCCGTAATTTTGCTATTTTTGATCTCAAGGTTTTCTTGTCGTGTTTCTTTTTCCTTGTGGATGGGTTATTTTCTTTTGAACCGAAATGTTTATGTAGTGTAGATATTTTGTAGATATATAGTGATTATTACTTTTGGCATGTGCATAATTTTGAATGGTTTTATGAATGTTTTGAAAATTGGGTACCCTTAGAATTTTTGGGATTGTTGGTTCCATTGCAAGCTTGCATATGATTAATTTGGTAATGTTTATTCTGATGAAGAGAAGGCAAGTTGAGGCTTGAAGCATGACCTGTGAGTCTATGTTGATTGCGTATGCAATGTCATGTGTGTGTGAGAGCTAATTTTGTCATGATTCATGCATTTCATACTGATTCAGAACTTGCCTTGTTACTCTAAGATTGGATTGGAGATGTCGCTTATTAGGAGAGGATCTTAGGCCATTGTTCTTTTAGTTAGTCCACTTTTTCCCTAATTACCTACCAAATGTAGTGGTTTAACCCTTGTTCCAAATGTTTGAGCTTTACATGTACCTGTTCTTTCTTGATACCTAGCTAGCCTAGCCTTGGTTTGTGAAATACCTTGATATTGGTCCTGGTCTATCCTTGAACATTTGAACCTTGACTGAGGCAGAAAGCTATGTTGAGGGTGGCTACCAAAAGTGGCCCTAGTTTAGGGGATAGATATTGTGTACTTCACCTTAGGCTAAAAGCCTAAGTAGAGGGTGGCCTTTGTTGTGGTAAAGTGATGAAAATAAGATGGTTAGTTGGGAAAGAAAGAAAGAAGAGTGAAACCATGTGTCGGGTGAGAGAAAAAGAAAGAAAAGTTGCCTTGAATTGAAAAGAATAGCAAAATGAGTTCGAAAATGAGGCACAGCCAAAAAAGGAAAAAAGAAAGCACTAGAAAAGTTTGAAAATGAAGAATAAGGGAGGATATAAAGAAAATGGCTGAGTTGTGGAGGTAAAAGTGTTGAAAAATATGATTCAAGGATAGGTCTTAGTCACTACTTGCCTAAAATGTCATACCGAAGCCCCATGAGCCTACATTACAGGCCCATTATGTCCTAAAGTGTTCCTAGTTCCACTAGTCAACAGTCCAGAGTATGAGTATAGGGGCAAGCCTATGGTGTTGGTTATTATGCATGAAATTGTAACACCCCACATTTTATATGTACTAATGCTAGTTAAATGAATCATGTTATGGTTTGGTCAAATTAGCGTCAATTCTTGAAAGTGCTTAAATCTCGTGTTAATGGGCGATATATGAGTTTAAATGCTTAAGAGGGTTGAGGGTACATATGTGTTGATGTTAAATTCAGGATATATCATCCCTAAGCTAAGTAAAAGAATTGAGGTTATTGTATGACTCCATAATTTAGTAGGTGAGTCACGTACTTTCTTAGCTTAAAATATTGATAGCTAAACGGAGACGAGGCTCGATGCCAAATTTGTTTAAGTTTGATTATGAATAACTTTCGTAGTAAGGCTGTAGCTTTGGTCCATGTTTGGTATCATAAATGGACCTTATTTTCAGTCCATGAAGAATTTAAAAACGTTCTAAGTACTCTACAAACAACTTGGCCTTTTGGACCCAAAACCAACTAAGAAAGCTGGAAATTGGCAGCATAGGTCCATCATATTTATGACCCAATTAAGCCCAATTTTGGAGGATAAAATGCTACAGTAATATACCATTAATAGGGTGTCATTATCAAGTCAAAAGTGGAAGTGAAAGCTGAACAAAAACAATCTTTAAAAACGAGTTAAGTGCAGCACCAATTCATTCTACTAAAATAAAGTTTCAACTTTCTTAAAGTAGTTTGTCTTCTCTATAATTCACTTCACCAAGCTGCAAACTCAATTGTCTAAGTTTTTTCAAGGGAATCCAGAACCTCTAAGGCAAAGGTAAGCAATCATAGTTGTATTTTTAGTATGATTTCTTCATGAAAAGCAAAGAATATATGATACTTTACTATGCTGGAAAAATTTGCTAGAAATTCTGGACAACTTGTGTCTAGAAAGTTGCTGCACACTTACCTTTCATTTTAGTGACTTCTATATGATTTGATGGCTTTATTATGAGGATAACTTGATGTTATTAACATGGTTTAAGTTATAGATATTTCAAGTATGGTTTCTTCATGAAAAACAAGAAGTATATGCTATTATTGTTATGCTGGAAATTCTGGACAGCATGTGTCCTAAGTGTTGTTGTGAACGTTTCTTGTGGTTCACGAGGATTTTCTCTTAATTGGTTGGATAAATTATGAAGTAAGACTTATGTTATAACAATATATAGGTCGTTGGTCATGTAACTAAGCTGATTCACCACTTTTACAGTCCTCAAAGATAAGTTGTCGCACAACGTCGTAATTTCACTCTTAAAACAAACTTGGGAGCTGAAAATTGTAATATGTTGTTCAACTACTTTCACCTATTTTGGGACTATTTTTGGACTTGTTTAAGAATGGTTTTATGTGTTAAAAAATGTTGGATATAATTTTGGTAAAGTTAAAACAAGTTTGTGATCGTTGACGTTGAAGTGTGGTGAAAGGATGTAACATTATGCCGCTTGTTTGTATGTTGTGAAGAATTATTATGTGATGGATTGTGTGGCTGTTTTAGGACAGTTAAGGGTATGAAAATAAGATATACATGACATGTATGTAAGGATGGTTGTTAGGAAATACGTTTATAGGTGAAAAGGTTGAAGAAAGGTCTTTACGTCATTAGTTGGAAGCTTGCTGTCCTGATGATCATTTTTATGATGTTGGACTGTCTAGAAGTGTTGTGTTGCTGCTAATACTAGTCTTGTTTCTTAATATATTGTAGCTAAATATTTAAGGGAAATCACAGCCACTCCAAGGTAGTAACGGGGTCATCCAACTAGGTATGTAAGACTACTTGATTTCGTATCCATTGGCTGAAATTATAGATCCTTTGGTAAGTAAAGTCATTTACCTACTCCAATATGAAAAGCAGCCATGTGTCCACTCTTTCACATGTTTATATGATCCTATATATATATATATATATAGTTACTTTCAAATCTACATACATACATGGATACCAAGTACATGAGTTCTTGTTGCTAAACGAAGTTCATGAGTTGTTTCATTCCATACGCATTTCGTTGCTTATGTAACATACTCTCTTCATTGTCATATTGTCTTATCTGAGTATTGTCATGTTATATATGGCATGTACAACCCTAAAGCTCTAATATTATGATCAGTAAAAGAATCATCTCAAAGATAATTTAAAGATAAAGTATACAGTTTTGATGGGTGGTAGCCCGAGGGGGTTCAGTACGAACCTAGCAAAGGGACGATCCCAATACAGTTTACGGGTGGTAGCCCGAGGGGGTTCACGAAGAACCTAGCATAGGGACGATCCTGATACAGTTTACCACTAATTAGTTGGTCATTTACAGTTCATGACGTGCACAGATTATACAGTAAAGGTAAAGCAATATAAAGAACATAAAGTATGCGATCCAAAATATATCTAAAGGTGGTCTCTTATCCTATACCAGTGCATGGTTTCAGTTGAGTTGTATTTCATATATAATATTTGCTGCCTTACATATTCAATACATTATCTCGTACTGAGTCCCTTGCGGGGGACCTGCATTTCATGCTGCAGGTGCAGGTGCTAGTAGACCTTCCCAGTAGAGTACAGGACATTCAGCTGCTGTTACTAAGCTTCAGGTTGCTTCGGAGCTTTGTTTGTATTTAGAGCTTATATATTTACATTATATAGTTAATTCAGACGGGGACTATCCCGAACATTTGCAGACACTTTCTCTTGACTAGAGGCTTTGTAGTCTATTTGAAATTAAAGTGTGGTCATGTCTCAAAAATTTAGACGCCGAGGCCCCAACGGCCCAGCTATACGCATCTCTTTTTAGCTTGATATTACTGTTTATCTTCTTAGAAGCATGCCAAACATAGGAATTCCTCATAATATGTATACAAAGCGCATAGATATAGGTTAGTTCTCTCCAGCCTTATCAGCAACGGGTGCCAGTCCGCCCTAATGGGACTTTGGGGTGTGACAGAATTTCAGTTGTGAGTGTGAGGATACTTGCGCAGTCCCTGAACTTTGAATGAATTTTGAGTGAGATAAAGGGACTTCTTTTTTGTGAGGGCATTTGCATGACATGATCAGCATATGACTTGTTCGGTGATTGTGAATTGTTGATACTCCTTCGTTTGTCACAACTGGATTATCAGATGCATCATTATGCCTTGGTTTGTTTGGTGTCTATTCAATCAGGTTTTGAAAATGAGAATTGGGTACCTGAGTTGGAATTGAGTGATGTATATGTCACTAGGGTAGTTGCTATGTGTTTCTTATTATCTATTTAGATCGAGTCGCCGCATGAGGACAAATAATAATGCTAAGTTGAGGGTGTTGATGTGTTGTCAAAATACAACACATTTGATGCCTAAAACGAGGGATACTGCAAGTTCTTTATATGACTTTTTGTGGGTTTTATGTGTCTTTGTGTTGTTCTTGCAGAGTACAGGTTGGCATGATTATAGGAGAAAATTGTAGATTTTGATGAAGTTCAGGATATACGAGCCACCCTACGAGTCGTAGCCCAAGCTACGAGCCATAGTGTGCCCTCATAGAAAAAAACAGTGTCTAAAATTAGGAATTTGCAAAGTGAATGTCAGCCATACAAGGCTAACCTACGAGTCGTAAGTCTTACTACGACTCATAAGAGGGGGCCTCGTAGCAAGAAATAGTGTGCCAAAAGTGTGGACCAAGAACTGTAGCTCAGGACTACGAGTTATAAGCACACAACGACTGTAGCAATAGATCGTACCAGTCAAGTCCAAAATACCAAGTGCTGACTAGAAAAGCCCATTTATGACTCGTAGATCACCATACAAGTCATATTTGTGAGATGTAACTGCTGTCAGCTATATTTTTTATTTTATTTTTAGGGTCCTTTTGTAAAAAGTATAAATAGTTAATGACAGGGTTTCTGAAAGAGAGGTTCGACATTCTATAGATTTGGAAGATACTTTGAATATTCTTAGAGAACTTTTCTAGGGTTTAGTGTAGATTTTATATTTTCATTTTGAAGACCCATTTTGGGGGATTGAAAATCACATTGTGCTCAACTTCCATTAATACAAGCTTGTGGTTTCAATATAGTGGTGCTATTCTTCATTATTCTTAGGTAATCTCTCAACCATGTCTTTTATATTCATTGTTGGTGATTTTGCTTTAGCCATAAGTAGCTAAGCACCCACAACTTGGGGTTGTGGGATCCATGAGGAGTTGACTTGAAATAACCTAGATTTTGTGTATTTCTTTGATTGGATATTTGCATGTATTGTCTACTTCCTTTCATTTTGAATGTTGTTTGGAGTTGGCCAACACCAAACCCCGCCTACTATCACGATCCTGACCAAGGTAGTGACGAATAGGAAAAGGGAAGTAGATGGTATGGATTCGATTGATGTATTCTCATTTAATCAACCAAACCTGACCAAGGGGAGGTTTAATGGGACAATGGGTAATGGTTAGTTGGCACACTATGGTTGCCGACCAAGCGCCATGGTGAAATTTGACCTTCTCCTTCACAAGAGGGCTGGAAGATCTAAGTTACCGTCCTTCGTGTAATGTCTTGATTGAAGTTATGTTGTCTAGGGTAATTGGGTCAACGAATCCTGGGAACACAATTCCCAAGTTGCCCCTCAATTTGGTTGTATTCTCTCGCATATGTAGTGTAGTATTTCTATTTGTTCTTCGTTTTGAATTGCAAAACCCCCCAATTCGAGAGAATATAGTGATCGATGCTTGAAATAATTGTTAGTGGATCAATATAGTCAAGCGTTGTATTCCCTATTGATTAGATCCTAACCCTTGGTTAGGTTTATACTTGACTGCAACTGCTTTTCTATTGGAGCGTGAACATCACCCCTCCCCCCCCCCCCCCCCCTCGCGCGCTCGGGGCCCCGCCGGCCCCCAGCACGGGTCA
>JAPFFP010044936.1:0-12001 GCA_026153255.1 Solanum medicagineum | reverse complement strand
ATGCTTTTGACTATGAGGGTGAGCCCGGAAAGTTGTCTTGGCCCCCGCTCAATTCTATGTTTAGAGGTGTTGTTGGACAAGTTATGTAATGATGCTATGAGCTTTGACTCTCTTAACTCTTTTATGTTTTAATGCTATGAAAAGCTCTCATAGTCCCTTTGCCCTCATTTCTATTCTCTTATTGTTATTTAATTGCTTCCGCGACCAAGAATGTGTAATGATATGTTAAGAGGCTTGTTTGGGGTCCTTCGGGTTTTCCATTCTCTGTGTCATGTCTAGCCCTAGACTTAGGACGTGACAATATTTTTGTCCATTCTACTACCTATTCCATCAAATACTAGACATTTTTATACTTGAATAAGGTCCTAAAGTAAACCCTAAGGACATTATTTCTAATTCTCCATACTTGGATGTTCTTGAGAGCTTAGGACAAGAAGGAAGAAGTTAGGTTTTTCAACTCAAGAGTAAGGAATGATTGAGGTTCAATTGTTCCTTCGATTGCCAGGGATGTAAAGCTTACCAAAATGTGAAATTCCTTTCTTCACATGCCCTTTAATCCTTTTGAGTCAACACTTGGAAAAGAGTTGAGATTTGAGAAAATTCTACTACCCTAATACTAAATCTTTGTATTCATTCATGAGGTCCTATTTTATTACATGAGATAATTGCTATGTTGTATGAGTATTAATATGAGATTTACACGTGTACTTCATACTCGATAGCATGAACCCTAAATCACATGATTTTATGAAATTCTATTCATATCATTGAATATTTTGAGTTAATGTAAATTGAGCATTTAGAGTTGAGTATGATTGAGTATGAAGAGCATGTTGCATTGAGTCGAATATATTGCTACACATGAATATTTTGCTTGCATGATATTATGAGTAAATTGAGTGAGTCTAAATGACCGTTGAGTTTGACTTGAGTTTAATTTGTTTGCACTGATTGAATGAGCTGATGAGAAATTGAGTTTTAAGTTGAGCATTGAGCTTTCAGTGGATTGATTAAGTATTGAGGATTGAGTTGATTGATGAGTTGAGCATGATTTAGTCTTGGGAAGAGTATTGAGCACCGAGCGAGGAGCGAGTATACTTTAACGTCAACTCACAGAACTACATTGCCAGCGTAGGATAGTCGTTACAACTAGTCTGACGACTCTGGTCCCGCAAGTGGACACTTACCTTGGAGTTGATCGCCCTTTTTCGTGGCAAGGTAAGGGAGAGTGTGGCAACGATGCTGATTCATTGTGCATCACCTAATTAAATGTGGTGGAATGAGGATGTTGGTTAAGAGAAACTCCCAAGCAACATTAATTGAGCATGATATTTTAAAATGACTCTATTCCTACTGAGCTTACTTTTAAAAGTGTGATTACTCTAAACATGCATAAACTGTTTTGAGCATAAGTGGTTAAGTCGAGGTGAGTGAGTTGAGTTTTACTTTCTTGAGCTATTTTACATACCAGTATATCATTTTATGATGTAGATACAGGTGAAAGAGGGCTTCATCATGTGCACCGTTGAAGTCTAGATAAGTGCATCTCTGAGTTGGTGAGCTTTCCTTGCACTCCAGAGAAGCCTATTTTATGTTCTTACTTCTTTTGAGTACTTTATTTTCTTGATTTTGGGTGTCCATGGCCTATTGTGGCACCATCCAGATTGATGAGTAGGGGCTTCATAGACCTTGAGTATAGAGTGTTGAGTAATGATATATCAATACTTATTTTCATTTATAAAATATGGTATAGCAGAGTTATGCGCGTTATTTCCCGACTTCCATATGATGCCTTTACATTCTAAATTCTTTCTTCCATTGTCAAGTTGATGTGACAATGAGTCCAAGTAGTTTGCTCAGGGGCTAGCAATAGACTCTGAGTGTCAGCCACACCAAGGGTACCCTCTCGGGGCGTGACATTGGAACTCCGCCATCTTCCCAAAAATCGATTAAGAGGTGATCTACATGCCAATAGATCATTAAAATAACCATCCCTAAAAAAGCGCATAAACATGAACCTATGACTGGCACATAGTTATGGAACTTGAGGATTTATATAAGAGCCCTTGGCGATAGCGCCCCTCACACAAGTCCACTTAGTGCTAAGTCATCATCCCACAAGAATACATACATATATATATATATATATATATACGTGCTTGAAAAAGAGGCATAAGTCTTGTTAAAACATAACAATGCATACTTAGGTTTAAAAGCCAAACATACTTCATAATCATGCATGCTTTGGATAAAAAGACAAATCATACTTCTTGTCTTACTTGCATGCATAGGAATAGCTCATTCATTCTTTTACATAATGGTGTAAACACCCATAATTTCTCAAAGAACCATATCATAGACATTATGTGATCACATTCTTATCATACCCATACTTCTTTTAGAAACATAGTCATAAACATAATTGGATCTTGACCCACATCATAAATCTCATGAAAAGCATTGTTCATGCATGCATATGCAATGAGGAATGAATGAATAGAATGGGTACTAGAAATTCATAGTTATATCATCATAATATAATGAAATCATAGTAAATCCTTGAAGAAATCATCAATTAAAGCATACTTGAAATTACCCATGCATAGATTCAACATTTAAAGGGACATGCATATTCCAACCTTCATAATATCAATGCAATTCAATATAATAGGGCTTAAATCACTTTAGAAACATCAATTAAGTACAACAGCATGTCTCAATTTATTCAAATCAACACTAAGTTAAACTACCAATATTCAAAGTAAGCTTAAAATTCATAAATCAGAAGTAAGAAATCTTTGGGGTCCTCATGATTGAAACGAATCAATCAATCCCATATACCTTAGATAATTAGGAGAATTAGGATGGAATTAACTTGAATTGGAAGCCCTCTTGAAATCCTAACTTGAATCCCCCAATGCAAGACTTGAAGAGAGAACTTAGGAACTGAAGTCTAGAGCTTGAGTGTAATGGGAGTGAATGAGTGTAAAATGGTGAGAATAATCTGATTTGAGGGCTTGGGATAGGTACCAAGGTCCTACAATACCTTTAAAATAAACCAAAATTACCAAAAGACTATTAATGAAACGAGCTTTAAAAAGTGCTCAGGGGTTCGTATAAGGGCACTACGGCCCGTACAAGGGACAACGAACTGTACAAGGGTCCGTGTGAGGGGTCCTCTCACACTTAACAAAATTTTAGGCCAAGGATGTTACCACTGAAAACTCCACGGTTTGTACAAAGCTCCACGGTCTGTACAAGCACCCGTACAAAGATCGAGTTTCTGAGTCGGTGATTCCGTACATAGAGAATTTGGAGAAAAGGCCTTCATGAGACCTTCACCATGGCCCATTATGAGGTACACGACCCTTACAAGGGTCCTTGGAGGCTACATTAGCCAATTCCTTAGCTTGGAAGCTAGGGAACCTACCAATAGCCCCTTCCACGGCCTATGGTGAGGACTACGGCTCGTGGGAGGTGCCATGGAGGGCCACCAAGACTAAAACCCTTTCTAAGGACACATGAGGCCATGCACAAGGACAAGTCACCCTATGGATGCCCCCATGGCTTGTGGGAGTGTCCTTGGTGGGCCACCTTGGTCACAAACTTTTGAAAACTTGATTTCAAGCATCGTTAAGGTCTCCCGAAATCTGGGTCCTTACAGAAGTGTGTTGACTTTGCCATCCTATCCACTATCAGCCATATAGAGTCAAAATGCATCTTTGTCTTTGGCAACCCAACTTTGAAGCCCATATTGATTTCTTCCCTGTGGCGATCTCAATGTCTTGAGTCAAGGCACTCAACCTTTTATGTTCAACCTTAACTTGTTGACAATTAGCGCACTCGGCCAGGAATTTAGCAATACCCTTCTTAATTTCTCTCCACTAATATACTTTCATCAAGTCTTTATACATCTTAGTGGAACTGGGGTGAATGGAATAGGAGTAATTGTGAGCTTATTGCAATATCAAACTTCTCAATCAGTTATGTCCCCCTTGTGAGAAGACCTCTATCTTCCCTTCCTTCTCCAAGGCCTTTAACTCAACCAAGGAGGGATGAATTTCTTTCTTAGAATTGACATCTTTAATCAATGAAAATTCAGAGTCATTTAGTACCATCACACTACCATTGCCAGAATCATTCAACTTCACCTCTAATCTAGCCAACCTATAGAATTCCTTTGCTAATTCTCTTTTTTCCATCATCTTCAAGGTATGACACACCACCCATGGACACTCTACTAAGTGAATCGGCTACCACATTTAGTTTTTCCTTGATGATATTTCACACTTATATTATAATTCTTAAGAAGTTCGAACCATCTCCTTTGTATCAAGTTGAGGTACTTTTGTGTAAATACATGTTGGAAGTTCTTATGATCAATGAATATGTCACGCCCAAAGTCCCATTAAGGCGGACTGGCACCCGTTGCCGATAAGGCTCGGGAGAACCAACCTGGATCCACACGCTTTCCATACATATTATAAGGAGTTTATACATTCAGCAAGCTTTCAAGAAAGTAAACAGTAATAACAAGCCAAAAGGAAATTCATAAGCTAAAGTTCTCCTTCAAGGTTCTTCTTCAAGCTTCAAGTTTCCATCTCCAATCTTCACCAAGTTCATCTCTAACCTAAGGAATGTGGGTTTCTTTCATGGGTTACTTTCACCCATGATACCCTATATTCCTTTTACTCAAATTACATAATTTAAAGCTGATTTACAAATGGGTCTTGCGTATTATGAAATTCACTACACACTATGTTAAAGCTATGTAAAGTTGTGACTGTTTTGCTGTGTTTTGAGCTATAAATCTTGAACCTATTATAAGATTTGATAAGGGATTTTGATGTATATTACTTGAGGGTGTTGCAAGGTGTTTATTGATGATTTTATAATGGATTTTCTTGCATGATTTCATTTCTATATTTCATGATTTTATACTAGTATTACACACCCTCTAAGTGTTTGATAAAATGTCTGAATGTGGGTTCTTGAGGAGTTCAAGGTCCTAAGCATGATATATGACATGAATGACTATATGATGATGAAATGAGCTTATGTATATGATATGCTCTATATAAAGTGTTGCATTAGACCATACCCGATCCAAGGGGATAAGATCCTCGGTAACCAAGTTGGGGGTTTGTACTCATCAACTATGTTAGGGGTTTGTACTTCACCACCGTAGTGATAAGGTGTGATTATCATCAACCATGTGAGGGGTTTGTTCCACACAACCACCAAGGGGTCTGTACCTTGAAAATCTATCTTGGTCTCTTCTACACATATGATATCCTATATAAGCATGAGTTAATTAAGCATGATTTACTTAAGCATGATTTACTTAAGCATTGATCATACATGTCATATTGTTATATTATGCCTATTGCTTAATATTATGAATTTTGATTATGATGCATATATATTGTTATATTGCATCCTACATACTTGGTAAATTCAAACGTACTAACGCATACTCTTTCCTACATGATATCACCATGTAGGCACCGGAGCCCAAGTTGATCATCCTCCTACACGTGGCTAGTTCGGTGCTACTCAAGCAAGTTGGTGAGTTGTCCACTTTGGGGACTTTAGTCTACACTCTCTTGTTATGTATTGAGACACTCTCCTTTATGTTCTATTTGACTATGAAGGTGAACTCGGTTTCTTTGTCTTGGCCTCCACTCTTATCTATGTAGTAGAGGTGATTGTTGGACATGTTATGTATCTATGATATGATTTTGACTCTTGTCTCTTGACTATGATATTGTGCAAGCTTTTTCCTTAACCTCTTTGCCCCTATTCTTGCTCTTTAATATTTTCATATGCTTCCATGACCAATGATGTGTAATGACAAGTTAAGAGGTTTGTTTGGGGTTCCTTCGGGTTCCCCATTCGCCGTGTCACATCTAGGCCCTAGGCTTGGGTCGTGACACCTAAGGACTCCATAAGGCCTAAGTACTGGAGCTGCTCTTTACATGTGGTTAGAAACTCCAAGGCATCCTCTCTGACAAGTCCAGTAAATGTCAGAGGTACAACCTTTGAAATACCCCAAGCATCTTCTTCTCCTACAGGGACATAGCACCTTCTGGGACTGCTAGCTGGGGTGCAAAATGTGATGGGGGTGAGTCCACAAGGACTAAGGAATGGAGCTGCTTCTGATAAGTTGTCAAAAACTCCAAGGAATCCTCTCGGACAACTTCAGCAAATGTCTGGGGTGACAGCCTCTGAAATACCCAAGCATATTCTTCTTCTGCAGGGACATAGCACCCTCTAGGACTGTTGGTTGGGATGTAACATGTGGTGGAGGTGGCTAAACCTCAGGTTCTGGTAGTGCAGGAGAATCCTGAGGTGCTTGAATGTTAGCACCTGGGTTGAGGTGGTGGTATAACCTTGATAGCCATAAGTACGTGAGTGATTACCATCCGCAAGGTTAGAATCATAGATGGTGATCTTGGGGGTTGTGCTGCTTGTGGTATTGGTGCTATAACCGGCAGCCAACCTCTAGGGGTCGTAACCCCATGAATGAGTAAGACAAGTAAGTTTTCATGAAACCAATAAGACACATACTACATGATAGGATACAACATACAGAAAAGTTCCCAAATGACATCTTGTAGCTTTTCGAGGATAGGCAACGGATGCCTCTGCACTAATCAATAGGACTCCACTAGATGTTAGCTCTATACAAGTGAAAGCAACGAGCTTGGGGCTTTGATAACAACTTTTCACGACCTAAATTCTCAAGTCATGATGGCACCTACCATAACCCGCCGATAGATAAGCCAACCCGTAACCCAGAACAGTAAGTAATAGGTATAAGGGGAAAATCTAACCGAACCAATCATACAAGAGACAATACAAATAAATAAAAGTAGAGACTGACTATATATACACACAAAGATCTCTCCCAGAACTTGGAAGTCACCAGTATAGAGCTACTACAACAAAATAAAGAGTACAAGTCCCAATAGTGAACAAAAAGTATCTACAAGATCTAGCTAATCTTGAAATATACAAAAAGACGGTCACTAAGACGAATTAATGTGTGCTGCTATGAGCTCAATCAATCGACGAGGTGACTAGTGCTCAAAATTGCATTATGAAAGTAGATGCAGAGTGTAGTATCAGTACCAGTACAATGGGTAGTTAGTAGGCATCATCAGACGATTGAGCAAAATAGGTAAAGACAATATGAAAAAGGAGAATAAAAACCTAAACAAGAATCATAATATACATTCTATGGAAAAAGACCTAACCTAAGGGAAATCCACTATAACTAACTAAGAATACTACACTAGCTATACCAAAATAGTCTGTCACAAGCTCGAAGGGGACACACGTGCACAATTTAAATAAAAACTCGAGTGAACCCTGATGATGTTCACGCTCCAATAATAAAGTGGTCGCAGTCAATACTAAACCTAACCAGAGGTTAGGGTTGAATCCATAGGGAATACGGGGATTGACTATAAAGATCCACTATCAATCATTTCAATAACCGATTACTAAAATCTCTAAGTGGGGGGGGGGAGGGTTGTGATTTAAGAACAAAAACAATTAAAATAAACACAATGCTAACTATGCAAGAAGACACTCAAATTTAGGGACAACTTGGGAATTGTGTTCCCCATGATTCATTGACTCAATTACCCTAGACAACATAACTCTAATTAGGAATTCGCATGCAAGACGGTAACTTAGGTTCTTTCGGCCCCTTGTGAAGGTGAAGGTAGAATTTTACCATGGCGCTTGGTCAGCGACCATGGTGTGCCAACTAACCGTTACCCAATCTCTCTGTCAACCTCCCCTTGGTCAGGTATGGTTGATTAGACGAGAATACATCAATCGAATCTTGTCATCTACTTTTATTTTCCTATTTGTCACTACCTTAGTCGAGATTAGTAGGTGGGGTTTGGTGTTGGACACCACCAAACATCAATCAAAATGAAGGGAAATAAACAATACATCCAAAACCCCAATCAAAGAACACCACAAGTTGCAAATCACAAGCTTGGATAAATGGAGAATGAGTACAATGTGAGGTTTGCAATCCCCAAAAGTGGGTCTTCAAATTAAAAATGAAAATCTACACTAAACCCTAGAGAAACCCTTAGAATATTCGAGAGAGAATATTCAAAGTGCTTTACAAAATCTTCAACGTCTAAGAGCTATTTCTAAAACCGTATCATTAAGTATTTATACTATTTACAATTTAACCTTAAAAATTAAATAGAAAAGATAGCTGGCAGCAGGTACATCACGTAGGTACAACTCGTAGGGTGACCTACGAGTCATAATTGGGGTTTCGTAGTCAGCTTCTGTCATTTTGGACTTGAGTTCTATGACCTATGCTACGAGTCGTTGCTTGGGCTACGACTCATATGCTTCTCTCGTAGTCTAGGCCTTTAGTTTTTGATCCAAAATTTTAGCTCAGTGTTTCTTGCTACGATCCTACCTATACGAGTCATGGTGAGACCTACGACTCGTAGAGTGAACTTGTAGGGATGAACTTGTAGGGAACCCAGGAGTAAATGCCCTATGGACAAGTCTGGCACTTTAAAGAGAACCTATCCTGTTTATATGACAATAAAGGGAGGCGTCGAACCCACCAATGGCCAAACTTAATAGCATGGGGCAGTAAGTACCTCGGTATTCCAACATATGTATCTCAATTCGTCAATGATCGGGGAGCCTTAGGCTCAAAAGTCAATCGACAAGGGGTAGGACTAAAACACACAAATGGCCAATCTCAACAACATGAGGAGCACCATAATACTCTTACATATGTATCTTAATGCATTTATGATCACAGAGCCCTAGGCTCAAAAGATAATCGAAGGGGTGGGACTCGAACACACAATAAGCAATAGTAGGGCTGGGCCCTAATTTCAAATGGTATACTGTCAAAGTAGGGACTCGAACCCTCAAATGAGTGAATAATTAGGGTGCCGATCAATGTTCCATGCTCCTTGATATAAAGACATCAAATATTCCTTTACGATAGCCACAACTAAGTCATGATCTCAATGGTATCAACCCAACATGGATACTTTTGCAGATTTCTAACTCATAGTCAAACCAGGCTATTACCAAGGTCGAAATAGCTCCAACACAGGTAAAAGATCACCATAAGAGTTCACAACTGCCAAACTTCAGATATTATGGATAAGGTATTTCATAAAAACTCAATTACAGACTCTAGGCCCTCCGAAGCGACTTTGGGGCACTCTAAAGCAAGTTATCCTTCAAAACTAAGGCCAATATCTTTTACAGTACCAATAACATGAAACCAAAGCTAAAATAGTAGAATGAACAATCCACAACCAAACAATATGCTTTCGACTACCTAGAATAGGACCTAAAATATAGATTCTAGCCTAAGGCATGAAAATATACTACCCAAGCCCATTATTCCAACTAATTCAACATGAATTTACACATTATAGCTAAATCTAAAGAAAGAGAAATTGTACCCTACCTAAAGGCCAATCACGCACACTCTAACTCACTCTACCGGATTTTTTCCCTTTCAAACATCCTCGGAATGCTTCTATACTGTTAAAACTAGGCTCACAATTACTACTATTGTTTTTACCCTAACTTTCATAATTTTTTAGATGGGCCAATTTTAGAGTTCGAAATGAAAAATGTGAGACCCACATTCAAAATTTCAAAATTAAGCCCATAGGTCCGAAACAACCACCCAAACATAGATAGTCAATTAATACCAAATTCAGGACGTAGGAAAAACTAGGGACAAGTATGCAAATGAAATTCAGATATTTAAGCTAAGAACCCAACCCAGACAATAGCTAAATCAGTAATTTCACCAAAAATGAGGCAACAACAGCTAAAAATAATAAAATGATGAAGACCCCCATAAAATTCTACCCAAAATTGCATCACGAATAACTAAAAAAGGACCTGAAATGACTAAGTTATCGCTTCCTGAATTTTCAACCAAATTTCAATCAAACAATGACAAAGGCAACAGCTCAATCACGAAGTATCAAAAATAAGTTTTCCCCGGGCAAGACTAACCATACTACGATGATCCTTGCAAACAATCCCACGAATTATCATTAAGAATCGCTAAAGATGGACTTAAACTGCTCAAGTCACAAGTTCCCAAAATTCACTCCAAGATAACTCCAAAAATTCACTAGGACAGGAGCTATTTATAGAAAAATAGTAGAAAAAAACCATCAAATTGAAACTTACAGTGAGACGATGTTCCTTGCAGAAAAACCCACAATTTAGCATCAAGAATCGCTAAAAATCGAACATTAAATAACCAAGCATCCAAAGTTTGCTAAATTTTACTCCAAAAGTTAAAAGGGGACAACAATTAAAACGTGATTTTACCTCAAACAAAGCTTCCCACGAAAATAATGATCTCATCAATGGACTCCCTATGAAATTTTCTTGAATTTGGACTCTTGAATCACCAATTTCTGCCTTAAAATGCTCAAGATATGGCCTTGTAAATCTTTTTATATTAGTTGAAAAGAAGACGGTTGCCTTTATATAGTGGTAGAGATGCACCAGATACAGTGCACCAGCAAATCATTTTTGCTTTAAAGTATTTGATAGGGTTTTCGGAGCTCGTTCGGAACCCTATGCGCGCAAATAAACTATGCTACTCTTTGAACTCAATGGCGTAGACACAATTTTCATACGAGTTAGTTACGACTAAATATGGGTCCCACTCCTATGACCAATTTTAGCCAATTTCCACTGTGGGGCTCAGAATGAATTCGAATGCCTCGGGAATCGTACGAAGGGTCACTTAAGACCAAACTCGACATTTCGAAACTAACTGCGCTATAAAAAATTTCATTTTGGTATGTTTTCCAATAATGTTGACTAAAGTCAATCGTTGGCCAATTTTAAAGGCTAAATTGCAAAATTCAGCATAAACTTACACCAAAGGTCCCGGTTCTCAAGCCGACCAAAATTCTAGCCTAATAAGGTTATTTTGTCACGCCCCAAGTCCCGTTAGGGTGGAATGGCACCCGTTGCCGATTAGGCTCGAGAGAACCAACCTATATCTATGCGCTTTATATACATATTATGAGGGGTTTCTATGTTTGACATGCCTTTGAGAAATTAAACAGTGATAACAAGCCAAAAGGGAATGCATATGGCTAGGCCGTTGGGGCCACAGTGTTTAAAGTACGAGACATGACCACACTTTAATTTACATAGTCTACAAAGCTTCTAGATAAGGAAAAGCATCAGATAAGGGTTAGGACAGGCCCCACCTCGACTAACTATACAATACAAAAATATAAGCTCTCGACACAAAGCTCTGAAGCAACCTGGAGCTTGGTAGCAGTAGCTGGATATCCTGTACTCCTACTGGGGAGATCTACTAGCACCTGTACCTGCAGCATGAAATGCAGGTCCCTCATAAGGGACTTCAGTATGAGATAATGTACTAAATATGTAAGGCATGATATATTATATACGAAGTAACAACTCAAATGAAACTATGCACTGATGTAGGATAAGAGACCACCTTTGGTTATACTTTGGGATCATGTACTTTATGTTCTTTATTTCACTTTACCTTTACTGTATAATATGTGCACAGCATGTTATACAAATGACCAGCTGATCAATGATAAATCTGTATCGGGTTCGTCCCTAGCTAGGCTTTTCCTTTGGCCCCTCAGGCTACCCCCGTGATAGGATCGTCCCTGGCTAGGTGATGCTTCCACCCCTCCGGCTACCATAAACAATATACTTTACCTTTCAATTACCTTTGAGATGGTTCTTTTGGTAGTCACCATATTAGAGCTGTAGGGTTGTATATGTAGCATGTGACATGTAGATAATCAAACAAGACAATATGACAATAAAAAGAGTACGTTACATAAATAATGAAATGCATATGAAATGGAACAACTCGTGAACTTTATTTAGCAACAAGAACCCATGTACCTTGGTATCCAAGCAGGTATGCAGATTTGAAGGTGACTATGTATGGAAGCAT
>JAPFFP010044935.1:0-34588 GCA_026153255.1 Solanum medicagineum | reverse complement strand
TTTTATAATGAAATTCTTAAAGGTACACGAAAATAAATTCATTTATATAAAATATCTCATTATAAAAAGTTTAGAAAATAGGAGTAACTTACAACAAAATTATCGAAACTTTCCACAATAACCCACCTCCCTTCAACTTAATAAAAACTCTTAAATACTATGAAAAACTATTTAACTAATAATAATTTTTTATTATTTTTTTATTTTTTGTATCCTACCCGGATGTCCTTAACACATTTGTGAGCAGGCTTTCCATAGGAAGAGATCATAGCACCTCACTGCTGTCCAAAATATTAAATATAATATATTTGCATATTATTGGCACTAATGGACAAGTACTGCACTCATTAGTGCATATATATATATATATATATATATATATATGAACATAATTGGCAGGTGGACAAATGTTGCACTCATAGTGCATAAAATAATATATATATATATGAACATAATTGGCAGGTAGACAAATGCTGCACTCATTAGTGCATACAAATAATATATATATAAGCTAAAAGGGCACTATCGTGTAAGTGCACCACTTAAATTATTTATATTATTATTTATTTATTTATTTTTATTTTTTTTAAATTTGGTCATTACAATTATAATAGGAAAGATTTTCCTTCAGCCAATCAAATTTAAGTGACATGACATATTGAGATTTAATGAACTTGACTTGTCATTTTGACATATGACATAATCTTATCGGCTTCTTTGTTTAACTTGGCGTGCCACATCATTTGACATGTGGCACCAAGATGGACCTCTAGGATGAAATGATATTATGCTTATTAAATTGGGCTCATCTATTATAGCCTAAATCAATTAACTTGAATTTTAATTAAATTCATATTTATTGGACTTAAATAATTAACCCAATTTTATTAATCCACAATATTTATTTAGACTAATATATTCATGAATTTAATATAATTCAGACCATTTTAAAATTTTTATTTTATAAATTTGAAATGATTACAAATACCTCCTGCTTCAAGACTAGTCAAGATTTTTTTTTTTTTATCTTTTGCAGACTAGAATTAAGCATTTATTAATATTTATGTGTGAAAAAAATTATTCGACTGTCACATAAAAAAAATTTAAAACTTAAAGGAGTTCTTTCCTTTTTTTTCTTCTTCTTATTTTAGCATTAAATGCATTTTTCCTTCTTTTTATTTTTTCATTTACTTCTTTTTATTTCACTTGTCATAGAGCTTCAAAATTTTCTTTTTATTTTTCTTTTCCATGTCTTCCAAAATAAGAATTCCTTTTTTATTTTGGTAGTTTAGGATAAGATTCTTCCTTTCTTGTTTTCTTTTCCTTATTTTTTTTTACACCACACTTGTTCCTTTTTTTTTTTCTTTTTTCTTTTTTGGACAACACCCTATACATAGGGATGTACTTCTTCATATTTTTCATTCAAATTTGAAGTTCAACTCGCAGGTGTCTTTGTTGAGGTACGAGCCCCTTTTTTTTTTTGCATATATATATATTTTTAATCATCCTTTTTGTAGGTCAAAGGAAGCAGTATTTGTGTTTCGCGAAGGTTACACAATGCAAGAATTTAATCTTGAGGTGCGAAGGGATATGTTTAACGTCCCCGACTTGAGATCATAAATTTGAGGCTTTACAATATTTCAAATGCTCAAACATATGGCGTTAAGGGATGTGTAACGTTCCCAACTTGAGATCACTAATTCGAGGTTTTACAATATTTCAAATGCTTAAACATATGATGTGAAGAGACCATCTTAAGGTGCAAAGGGACATTTTTTTTTTCACCTTAAGATATGAAAATTTAGAGATCCTTTTACAAAAATAACCCACAAAAAGGGCCATCTTAAGGTGCAAAGAGACAAATTTTGTCCACCTTAAGGCATGGAAATTTGGAGGCCCTTTTAAGGATAAACCTGCGAAAAGGTCTTCTTAAGGTGCAGAGGGACAAAATTTGTCCACCTTATGTAACACCCCCTAATTCTTTTGACCTAGTCTGAGTAGATGCATAGAGAAAACTGAGAAAAATGACTGAGAAAAGTTGCTGAAAGATAAAATTACGAGGGCCATCTACGACCCAAAGAAGAGGCCTCGTAGAATTTTCAGGTGACTTGGTAAAATTTTCTAAATCTGAGGCCCATTTATAAGACAGCATATGGCCCGTAAAATATTCTATGGTCCGTAGATTGGTTTCATAAGTTGGTAATCCAAAAATCAACTTTCAGTATCTTGAGTTACTAGTTATCAGACGGCCTGTAGAAGGGGTTTCGTGGATTCTATGACGAATTCCGGTAACTCAAAATTTTGGACCCCTTTTCTACGAGAGGTCATCTACGACCCGTAGACGTCGTCTCCTAGAACTTGTCGACAGTTTTTAAGAAGGATATTTTTGTCTATTCCTATCCCCTTTTAACCCAAACCCTAGCCGTTTTAGACCTAAATAAAGTCCTAAAACGAAACCCTAAGTGGATTTTCACCATTCTTCATACTTAGGGATTTCGTGAGAACATAAGAGGAGGGAGGAAGCAAGAGTTTCAAGCTCTAAAACAAGGACCGATTGAAGTTGATTGCTTCTTTTATTTCTAGGTATGTAAGACTTACTAAAGTGTGGAACTACGTTCGTTCACACTTCCATTTTTGGCAAGTTTAGGACGGGCGTGGCAAGAATGACGCCTTCGTTGTGCATCACCAAACAAAAAATGGTGGGATTAGATGTCAGCTAAGAGAAACTACTAAGCAAGCACTGATTGAGCATGGTATTTTAAACTGAGTTCATTTCTATTGATTCTATTTTAAAAGCATGATTTACTTTAAACTTGCATATATTGAGGTGAGCAAGAGTTGATTGAGTTGAGGTGAGTAAGTTGAACTTTACTTTCTTGAGCCATTTTACATACCAATATATTCAATGTACCGATTTCCATTCATACCTGCATCATTTCATGATGTAGATACAGGTGATAGAAGACTTTAGCCCGCACATCGTTGAGGTGTAGATCAGTACATTCTAGAGTTGGTGAGCTCTCCTTGCTTTGTGGAGGGCCCCTTTATTTACTATTTGACTTAGTACTTTCTTTCTTTCATTTGAAGTATCCATGACCTATCATGGTACCATCTAGATTGTTGATAAGATGCTTCATAGACATTGAGTAAAGGATTTGTTGAGTACTGATTATTTCCAAACTTATTTGTTGGAGATTATGTTTTAGAAGAACTATATTTATTTATATGATGCTTTACTTCACTTGAATATAACATGTGATAATGAGGCTAGGTGGTTCTCTTGGGAACCAGAAATAGTTCTTCAAGTTTCGGCCATGCCAAGGATACCCTCCCGAGGGGTGACACCTTAAGAAATGAAAATTTAGAGATTCTTTTAAGGATAAGCCCACGAAAAGGCTAGCTTAAGGTGCAAAGGGACAAATGTTGTCCATCTTAAGGAATGAAAATTTAGATATCCTTTTAAGAATAAATCTGTGAAAGGCTAGCTTAAGATATAAAGTGATAAAGTTTGTCCACCTTAAGACATGGCAATTTAGAGATATTCTTATGGTATAAAAGGATGGATACTCATCTTTATCCTAAGAAAGGAAATTTAAGGAAATCCTTGTGATGCTAAGATGTAGTTATTCATTCTTGCTTGAAGAGATGTAAATCTAAAGGTTGAGGCTTGAAAGCTTCAACTTTCAAGTGCGACAACTTTAAAGAATTTGACTTGCAGGCATGATGGATTTAAAACTTCAACTTACAAAAAAAAAATAATAAGACTTCAAATCACAAATTTGAAGGATTTAATGACTTCAATATGCATACTTGATTGATTTGAACACTTTAACTTGCAAACTCGAAGGATTTGAGACTTCAACTTGTACTCTCGAAGAATTCAAAGACTTCACCTTGTATACTTGAAGGATTTGAAGACTGTGAAGTCTTTGTAGACTTTGATTTGCATTTTGAAGGATTTGAAAATTTTAACTTGCAGACTTGACTTTGCAAACTTGACCAAATTTGAAGACCTCAAGCATGCTATTGAAGAATCTCACATTGCATAGGGGTTTACCCCCATAAGGAATCAGGTGGGAACATATAATTTTTTTGACACTCGTGCAACTGAACTTAGAATATAATTCCAAGCGCCTACGTACCTTAGTGAAGAGGATCAAGTCACAACATAGTTTTGGAGGAGTTTTTTGTTTTAATTTGTCCTAATTTTCCTAGGTCACCCCTTTGAAGGTTTTCAACCTAGCGAACATCTTTTGGTGTCCTAACTTTTGCCTAGTTCACCTTTTAAGATTTTAAACTTAGCGGATATTTTGTTAGTGTGTTATACAAAGTTTATACTCTTGCGGATCACGAATATTTCCACTTGAAGATTTTGCTCAAATTTAATGAGCTTTGAACTTGAAGACTTTGCTCGAATTTGAGGAGCATCAAAACTTAAAAACTTAACTCGAATTTGAGGAGTTTGGGAACTTGAGTCTTAGCTCAAATTTGAAAAGATACATTTTAGATTCATGTGCCCAGGAGCACTTTAACTTGAAGAGTTTGCTTGAATTTAATGAGCTTTGAGAAAATTTTACTCGAATTTGAGGAGCTTTGTGACTTGAAGATTTAGCTCAAATTTGAAGAGCTTTGTTACTTGAAGGTTTAGTTCATAATTTGAATATTTACCTATATTTTGAAGAGCTTTGTAACTTGAAGGTTGAGCTCATAATTCAAGGTGCTTCATAATTTAAAGATTTATCTCAAATTTGAAGAGCTTCGTGATTTGAAAATTTGACTCATAATTTGATGATCGTTCAGCATGGAGGTCAAATTCAAATTAAAAACCTTCACAATATGAAGGTTAGCTGGAATGAGCTTTCTGACCTAGAGTTTAGCTCAAATTTGAGAAGCTTTCAAATTTACAATTTGTCTTAAATTTGAAAAGCTTTATAATCTATAATTTAAGCTTATGCGTCTAGGAGCATTATAACTTGCAGGTTAAGTTCTAGCGATAAAAAACATCATAACTTGCAGTTTATCCTCATGTTTTAAGAAGAGTTGAGATATTTATAGACTCTTTAAAGTCATTTTCAAACACAGACTTGCCCCCACTTTGGAGT
Source organism: Solanum medicagineum (assembly GCA_026153255.1). NCBI lineage: Eukaryota > Viridiplantae > Streptophyta > Magnoliopsida > Solanales > Solanaceae > Solanum > Solanum medicagineum. Next base: position 29,486 of record JAPFFP010044935.1, on the reverse strand, counting down.
TCTTTTATATCTTCATCTGCATGAGGCCATAGACAAAAGACAATTTATATTTTCTTATAGTCATACTTAATTCTATGTCATATGCATAAGTTGCCAACTCTTCAAAATATTAGGCTTTAATTCTTGCAAGATATAGTGAAGATCCTATTTCATGCCTTGGATTCACATTTTAATGTTATAAGTTTCACTAAGGCGATCTTTGCAGTGAAGACTCAAATTTCTCCAGTGATAAATAAAGTCAACAACTAACTCATCTTCACTTTGGCTAGCCCTTATAAGTTTGATCATACAAACAACATGTCTTGTGCTATAAAAATGATAGAGGAACTCTTGCTCTAACTGTTTCCAACAATCTATTGAACTAGGTTTGAGATTTGTGTACCAATCAAAGGCATTATCTTTGAGAGATCGAACGAACTATTTGACAAGATAATCACCATAAGTTCCAGCATTGTTGCAAGTTTCAATAAAGTGCGCTAATTGTTGTATTGGATTCCTCTTGTCATCAAACTTTTGGAACTTAGAAGGTTGATAGCCCTTAGGCATCTCCAATTTGTCAATCCTTTGCATGTGCATCTTTGCATATGTGGGGGAAAATTTTAGATGAGGACTCAGATTTATCTTCGATAGTCTCTATGATTAAGTCCTTCAATTGATCAATAGGAATCAAAACTTCAGTGGAGAGATGAAACTCTTTAATCTTTGTCTGGTTTATACAAGACTCTCCTTTGTCTTGAATTCTAGGAAGTTTCATAGGTGCTTGATTTGATCCTATTTCAATCATGTTATTCATGTAATTTGTCAACTTGAAAAGTTTAGCATGTTATTCATGCACACACTTTGTCAAGCCTTCAATTGTTTTGTTCAGTCTTGCTAATTATTATTCTATAGTAAAAGTCATTTCAATGTTGAAAATTTTGAGATGAGAGGTAGGGATGGTCCCACTTGGCTGATGTCACCCAAGTTACACCTCCTTTTTAGAGGATAAAGTGGTTGCTATCAAGAAATAGAATCTAACCAAAGTTAGGGTCGAACCCACAGGGAATACGTAGACTCAAGACAAATTCACCAATATGCAATGCGAGTAGTTAACCGACTCAATTTCCCAAAGGAGGGGGGTTTGCAATAATCAATGGGAAAAATAAACTAACTATCACAAGAAAAAAATCAATAGAGGAGAGCAACTAGGGTATTTTATTCCCCATGATTCCCTTACTCAGTATCACTAGATAACCTAATTCTTGTCTAGTGTATAACATATAGGATGGTAAACAGATGTATTTACATGGGTCGCCTTCGTTCCGTATATGATTTATTCCAAATTTCTCGTATCCTTTTTCATGGATTAGAATCTCGAGGTCCTTTGATGGGCATAAAGAAATCGAGACCTTTGGTCAAAGGTGAGATGAGAATTTCACTATGAGACTTGGCCCATCTTCATGTGTGCATTACTAACCATTACCTATAAGTTTCATCACAACCTCCCCTTGGCCTAGTTTGGTTGCTTAGACGAGAACACATCAATCGAATCCTCTTAATTAATATATTTTTCTATTCATTACTACCTTGGTCAAGACATTAATACTAGGCGAGTTCTAATGTTGACCACCACTACAAAACATGCAAAACGAAGTCAATTAATTAATACATGCATATACACCTTCCAAGAATTGTGAATTATCTGGTTTTACTTTGTTAGTTCTTCATGATTCCCACAACCCTAGTTGTGGATTTAGCTACTCATGCTATGTGTAGATGAAGAGATTATGAATTGAGAAGATATAATTAAAAACTTACATAATTGAATTAAGATCAAGCAAATCCAAAGAATGTGAAAATGACAAGCTTGAAGATTGAATTAAAGTACAAGTGTTTCCAAGACTCTCTCACAATTTTCTCTCTAAGAATATTGAGTTCTCTGAGCATAAAAGCCTAAATTACTGAAAAACTCAGGTGAACTGACCAGAACTTCTGAAAAATAACCTAAAAAACTTATTCATAATAATTAAAAACAAGCCCTAAACAATTTAGGAAAACTAGTCGACAAACTCCACGAAAGCACTCTACGACTCGTAGTGCCTTCTACAGCTCGTAGTCGGGGTCTCGTAATCAGCTACTAGAATTTTGGACTTATCCTCTACAACACCCTTTAACAGTAAAGGGGGTTTCATCTGATGAAATTCTTGCAAGTCCACTTCTCTGATCCTCAAGGCACAAAAAGTGGTTTACGACTCGTAAATTGCCCCATGACTCATCTGCATGTTAGTAGACTTCAACTTTAGCAAATAGCCTCTCATTTAGAAATTCTCATGAAATACTTTTACGACTCGTAAAATGCTCTATGACTGGTATAAGGTCTCGTACAATGCAAAAACTATCAACTTCTATAATTTTTTTCCAAATCATGGCCAACCTGTAATCCTGCAAATCTAAACACAAAAACACATAAAAACAACTAAACCCGCATTGAGAATACACAAAAATCCTAAGTTTTAAGAATCAGAAGTGTTGTATTTTGGTAGCACATCAACGCCCTCAACTTAAAATTATTTCTTGTCCTCAAGCGATGACTCAATCTATATAGATAACATAGTAACACATAGACCTCAACTTAATTGCATACACACACACATCTCAGACTCAGATACCCATACCAACTCTTCAAAATAGGATCACATAGCTATTTAGCAGACCAATACAAACTGGTGCATGTGACAACACAACTATGACAAGCAAGGGGTTATCAACAGTCCACAATCACTGAACAAGTCATATGCTAACAATGCAATGCAAGTGCCCTTGCTGAAAGAAGTCCCATATTTGACACTCAATGATATTTTTATGTTTAACCTTAGGACTGTGCAAAATCACTCACTCTCACAAAAGATATTCATGCATAGTGACTAATACCATAGGCTTGCCCCTATACTTATAACTCAGACCTTCAACTAACTGGATTAGGATCACTCTAGGACTTTCTAGGCTTGTAATGCAGGTTCAGGCGGCTTTGGTATGATATTTTTGTAAATTGGTGAATAAAAGTCCTCTTTGAACTGCGTTTTCCTACACTTTTGCCCTACCAACTTAGCTATTTTTACCTTATTCTCCTTTTTTCCTATATCAAACTTTTCTGGGTCTTTCTTTTCATTTTTCCAGCCTTTTTGCCTTGTTTTTATACTCCATTTTGCTTTTTTAGCTCACATCTAAGGCATCTTTCATTTTTTTCTTACACCCAGTACATGGATTTTCCTTTTTCTTTGTATTCCTAACTCACCTTTCTCATTTTTGTGTTTTACTCTTACATTAGCCACCCTCAACTTAGACTTTTAGCCTGTGTTGAGGTGGACACTATCCATCCTCCGAACTAGGGCCACTTTTGGTAGCCACCCTCAACTTAGAATTTTTGCCTCAGTCAAGGTACATAATGTTCAAGGACAAACCATGGCCAAATTCAGGATTTTTCACTAGATAAGGCTAGGTTAATCAGGCGTTTTGAAAGAATAGGTAAATGTTAGGCTCAATATTAGGAACAAAAGTTATATCATCAATTTGGTTGGTTATTTTTAGGCTAAAGTGGACTATTTAAATACAATAGCCTAAGATCCTTTCCTAATCCAATTAATCTACAATCTAACTTAGAGTAATAGAGCACGTTCTGAATTAGCACAAAATACACGAATTTATCAAATAAGCTCATACTCTCACGGCATTGCACACATTGTCAGCAAAAGACTCACAGATCATGCTTCTTCTCTCAACTTACCCACACTAATTAGAACAGATATTGTCAGGCACCTAAACATGTATGGTTACTATCTAACTACTAATTACAATTATTTTTCGTGGGTATCATTTTTCAAACTGAACATAAAAACATGCTATATGCCATAAGTATTGGTACTATATGCTACAAACTATATCTAAACATCCTATACGTTCCGGTTTAATAGAAAATAAATATTCAAAAGAAAAAAGAACACAGGCAAGAAAATCCCAGCATAAAAAATTGGATTGGTTATGGACCATAAGCTACTCATACTTTACTGAGGCCCACAACTACCCATACTCCATTGAAAAAGATGTGCATTGTCCCTAATGCACAAAAGTAAGTACAAATAGAACATAATGGGTAAAAAACACATACTTGGGCTCCTAGGCGCCAATCTGTGGCTGAGTCTAGCCATCCTGCACCTGCGGGGTGGTCTGCTCAATAGTGGTACTCCATCTGGAGGGGCCAGCACCCCTTATCTGCTCCATCGCTTGAGCATGTCTCATCTTCTCCTCATGCCTCCACTCCCTCAAGGCACGCTAGAGATCCTTCTCCTCTAACCTCCTCACACGTAGAATGTGTATCCTGTGTATCCTCATCCGTGCAAGGTCTCTTCCTGATGGAAGAGTGCATAGGCTCATAAGGAGCAAACAAGTCTAACATTGGCATTAGAGATATCATCTCTGGTAGTGTGACTGTGCCGCCAGTGATGTTTCCATGTCAGTGCAGAACTGTTGGATCTCCTTTTGTATGATTGATAAGTATAAAGGCCGAGTAGGGCCTTGTCTGATCTCTTCTGTACCCTCTCTTTGAAGGCGTTAATGTGGGCATCCAAGATGGAAATATGGTCCTGATAGCAGCGACTATCAATCCCTGCATCCGACTCTCTGAGTTCGAAATATCCTACCGGACCCATGGCATGATCTGACACTCTGAGTCCGAAATATCCTATCGGACCCATGGCCTGATCTGCTAAAAAGTTGAGTCAACTGCGCCTCAGCATATACCAACCTCTGTGCTACGACCTGTATAGAAGTGGCGAACACAAAGATCATGCCCGTGATAGTAGCCAGTGAAGTAGTGGACTCTGGTGCAGGGGCAACAATAGTGGGAACTCTCTTCTCATCTGCCTCATACTGCGGGGGCCTCTCCTCAGTAGTAGCAGCAATAGTGGTGGTATCAATCTCAGAAACCTCAAGTAGTAGTGTTGGGGTAAACATCTCTGGCATAAGTGGGGCTTATGCTTGCCGAGTGCCATCGGGTTCTCATCAGCCTTGATCAGGTTGGGCTACGAAGTGTGTTGGGCCTCAATCATCCAGTCTAGCTGGTGTAGTATCTCCACCCTAGACTCTAAACAGAGCCTGTAGATCAAACACGGGAAAGGTTTAGAGGTGGCCCTCTTAAGTGCGACCTCATGTATCTGCTCGGTGATGAGGCATTCCCAATCAATGTCATAGCCAGCTAAGATGTTGGCAAACAAAACTGCACGCTCTAGTGTCAAAGTGTTATCAGCAATCGTCGGTCGGATGCGTGAACGAACAATAGCCCACCAAAATTTGGCGGGGAAGCTGAGCGAAGCCTTGATGATAGACTCCGTATGTGTGGCTACCCAAGCAGGTTATAGACCCTGCTCTGTAATAAACCCAGCCACCCATCTCATCAATGTGGCTCGTTGCTCAGGATCCTTCATTATAAGCGGGTTCCTAGTCTGCCCTACCCTGTAATCAACCTCTGCGGTGGATCTGGGTGCATGGTGAATAGTCTCCTCTGATATGTTAACCTGCTGACCCCTTACTCGTGTCTCTGTCAGTCTGGGCTGAGTGAGGGGTTTCTTCCCCTTGGGAAGAGTGAGCTGGAAAGTAGTTGCCCCGATCTTTCATCTGCATTCCCTCTAAGTATATCCCCTCCATGCCCTCGATGCACCACCGGTTAGCAAGGGAATCCTATGCATATGATAATGATGTTGCGACAAATGACTCTGCCTCTAATCTATCCTAAGAGCCCTCCTCGGTACTGGACTCCTCTTCGGATGGACTCATCTATGATGGCCCACTCCCCTCGCTGTCTCCCTCCTCAGACTGGGGGGTGCGATGAATGGGAGCCTGAGTACGCCCAGCTCTGGCTGCGGATCTGATCTGTGGTGTAGCAGCATTTGGGTCTAGTTGGACATCTAGGATCTCTAGCGAACCACTCGGCTGAGGGTACTACTCCTTACCTGAATGCTCGTCATCTAAAGGCTTATCCTTGAGTCGCCCCCATAGGGCCAGAATCCCATCTCTTTTAGCTTTAGGGGCCATAATACCTGAAACATCAATACATACACACCATGGTTAGCCCACAATTCAAGAATTTAAATGCAAAATTCATCTGAGTTCAGTTGCAGATAGGTTGTACGAAAGCATGTTTACACATCATAGTGGATATTACTAGTCTTAAAGAGCCTTCATAAACCAGTGGTTCAAAGCAAGTTTAGTTACTGGAAAAGTTTACAAGTCCAGGTATGACTCATAAAGTAGTTTACTAGTTGTAGATTGGGGTCGTAGAAAATTGTGGTGAGTAATTAAACTCAGGGGGGGACCTATGAGACCTACCTATGAGCCGTAGAGTGATCTATGACTCGTAGAAGGTCTCGTATGATGGATAATCAGAAACATCAAGTTTCTAGAAAACTCAATCACCTGAATTCCAGAGTTCATCACATGGACCCCACAAGACTATTTCAATCAACTAATTATCAGTATCGAAGAAAGAAAACACGCACCTATATGATTTCAATAATACAACCCTACCCCCAACATGTTCTAAACATACTCACCCCATCAAAAATAATTTAGCATCAACTATCCTATAATTCCGACCATTTCTAATTGATTCAAACAATATCATATACCTATGTCCTCAACCCCCAATTCACAATTTTACACATTAAAGCACTTAGGGTGACTGACAAATTAAGTAAGAACAATTAGCATCTGTACAAGGTCATATTACCTTTTTCGGGCTTAGACATCAATCAAGCATAGGCAATATTAATTCTAATTAAACATAAGTTCAATTCGATCATCAGCTTTATGCTTAAACACCATTCCCCAACATAAATGTGCAAATTACTCATTTAATTAAGGCAAGTTAAGAGTTAAAATTAAACCAACAAGTTACCAAGAGTAGAGATTACTTTGAAGAGAGAGATGGTGAGTCGGCACAAAACCCTAGTTGGCCGAAATTCTTTCTGAAAAAAGGGGGTTGGTGGCCGGAGAAGATCAGAAAATTAAAAAGGGGGGATCGATTGGGTGATTTTCTAAATTAGGGAATATATGGGGTCAAAATAATTTGACCCCTCTATTTATACTTTGGCGGGCCAACTGAAAATTTATTGGGCCTGGGTTTACAAAACACCGATTACGAGTCGTAGATGGTTCTATGACTCATAGACTATGATTTCATAGAACCCTCAACACTTAGAAAAAATTCAAGAAAGTTACCTGGGTTCCATGAGTCACATTCACGATTTATAGTTTACTCTATGAATCATAAAGTTAGCTCATGGACTTGAGTGTATATTTTTCCTGCTTACTGGAAATCTCTACGAGATGGGGTATGAGTCATAAATTGATTTACGACTCATAGACCCAGTCGTAGAGACTCAATCTGATGCTCTTCCTTAGCCAACATGACTGACTTAGTCTTGTACCTACATACTCTTCATAAAATACATTGTTACCATATATGTAACCAACCCATTGTCCATAACTACAATCAACTTCAAGAAAATAAACTACCTATGAATCCAAAAACTGAAAATAAACCTATAACTATGCTATTACATCAAAAACCATAGGTTGTCTTGCAAGTAGCACCTAATTTATTATCGCGGCACGACTTGGACAAATTGGTTACTCAGACTTCACTAATTGGCCAACCTTCACTCTTCAGCTCATCTGGATGCTTCATGGAAGAACATATATCAAACACAACTACTTCTTCATTCGATCTAAACCTAAGTTAACTTGCTTCCATATCCACTAGGGCTTTCCTGGTGGCTAGGAATGGTCTTCCCAAGATTATTGGGACGTTGAAGGGACTTCGCAATCTAGAATCACAAAGTCTACAGGGAATATCAATTTTTCCACTTTAACCAGCACATCATAGAGTATCCCCACAAGCTTTTTCACTGTTCGATCTTCCATTAGTAACCACATGCTAGTTAGAGTAGGGGATCCCAATCCAAGCTTCTTGTAGATCGCAAGGGGCATCAAATTGATACTGGTACCTAAGTCACATAGTGCCCTTGCGAACTCCACATCTTTTATAGTTCAAGGTATGGTGAAAGCACCTAATCTTCACGCTTCTGAGCTAAGGACTTCATAGTGGTAACATCGCAATGTTGAAGCTCTTGAGAAAGAACTTAACTTACAGTGCGCTTTTTGGTGACCAAGTCCTTCATATATTTTGTATAGCCTAATATTTTCTCCAAAGCCTCGATAAGAGGGATGTTGATAGATAGCTACTTTAGCATGGAGAAAAAGTGCTTGAACTTGCCTTCCTCCTCCCTCTTTTTGAGTCTCTAAGAGAAGGGATGAGGAGGTCTTGGGATAGGTTTAAACCTCTATGGTGCTTTAACTGGTTCACTCAACCCATCCTTGCCATGAACATCTTCTCCATCCGCATCCTTTGTTGCAACCATCTCCTCACAAACATCTTCTACATCAACCGACATAGGAGGGTTAATTGTGCTCTTTCTGCCCCAAATGGTTACTGCCATACACTGCCCTTCATTTTTCAGATTTTACACTGTATGACTAGGCAATGTACCCTTATGATGCTGATTCAACTAAGTTGATACTTGACCGAACTATTGTTCCAGCTATTTGATAGTCACAGAGTGATACTCTATCTTTTAAATGATACTAGAGATCTCTTTTTTCATGCCCCGTAGGGTCTCATCCTATGTATTAGCCCTCTTCAAAAGGTGATCAAACATCTCCTCAATTCTGGAATTGCTTTTCCCTACATCGAGGTTGTGTGGTGGCACATAAGGACAATTTCTAAAGCCTTCTCTATGAACCTAATTTGCATTTGGACTCCTATTCCTATCATAATAACCTCCATTATTATCCCTGTAAGTTCCATCTCTACCAAAGTTCTGACCTTGGTTTCCTTGACCTTAGCGCCAATAGTCCTGATTGGACCGTTGGACCTTCGTTTGAAAATTGCCTGTCGGATCATTCACAAAACATACGTCCTCCTTGTAGTATGGCTTCTTGTACGTGGGTGCACGCGGGGGTTGGTGAACCACTCTATTTAGTCTTTCTTGGTTCTACTTTATTACCACATCCATGCTTGTGCGAAGCCAAGCAAGTTGCTGCATAACTTCTTCATTAATTTTAGCTTGCTCTGACCCCACACTGACAGCATATGAACTTTTTATGGAAGCTCCGTTCTACTGCCCCCATGCAGGATTTGTATTGACCACTTGCTACATACGTTTTGCAATTCTTGCAAATGGTTGAACTAGAAATATGCCTACATTGATTGTGTCAGCATAAGCCTGACTGTTCTTATCAAAAGCATGATAGAAGATCTCCACCAAGGCATCATCGACTATCTTGTGGTCAGGGAAGCTCCTCAAACATTGTGTAAACCACTCCTAAGTAGTGCTTATCGAATCACTAGGAAGTTGCTCGAAGTTGTTAATCTGGTCCTTCAACTTGAGCTTCTTCGATTTAGGGAAGTGACTCTCCAAAGAGGCCTTCTGCAAGTCTGCCCAGCTGGTGATTGAACTCTGTGGGAGCTCAGATAGCCACAACACAACATTGACCGTAAGAGATAATGGGAAGAAACGAAGTCCCACAACATCCATAGACAAATTTTGTGTCCCTATCACACTCATACAAACAAATGGCACATTATGCAAGTGACTGTGTGGATCCTCTGATGGTAAGCCCACAAATAGTCCACGATTCTGCAGCATCTGAAGTAACCCACTAGAGACTGTGAACTATGTGTCTACCGGTAGTGGTGGTAACACAATAGCTCCAGTCACATCCATAACCATGGGGTTCAACCTGTACTGATTCCACTGGTAAACATTAGCGTTGAACTCCTAAGGCAGTGGAATGTTCTCCAAAGGAGGTAGGTTCTCATTCTGATCCTCTTCATTATTGTTCTTATTTAGGGCTACATTGGCTGTGTTGTTGGCATTGTCTTGGTTCATTCTTCTTGTAGTTCTATGGATCTCAAGATCAAATAGAGTTAAGGGCTTGCCTTGACTCTGAGTGTTGGGCATACACTACTCGTACACTCGGCAAAGAACAAAAATAAAAAAAGTAAAATAAAGGGAACTAACGATTAATACTTGAATCACTAGTGAATTTACTAAGTCTAGCTATGTTCCCCAGCAACCACGCCAAAATCTTGATGTCGCCCAAGTTACACCTCCTTTTTAGAGGATAAAGCGATCACTGTCAAGAAATAGAATCTAACCAAGGTTAGAGTCGAATCCACTGGGAATACGTAGACTCAAAACAAATTTACCAATATGCAATCCTAGTAGTTAACCTACTCAATTCCCCAAAAGGGAAGAGGTTTGCAATAATCAATGAGAAAAATAAACTAACTAACTATCATAAGAGAAAAATCAATAGAGGAAAGCAACTAGGCTATTGTGTTCCCCATAATTCCCCAACTCAGTATCACTGGATGACCTATTCTTGTGTAGTGTATTTAATGCAAGATGATTATTTAAGTTCACTAAGCCCTTTGATCAAAGGTGAGAGGCAAATTTCACTATGCAACTTAGCCCATCACTGTAGTGTGCATTACCAACCATTACCTATATGTCCCAATACAACCACCCCTTGGCCCAATTTGGTTGATTAGATGAGAACATATCAATCGAATACTGTTTATTAATCTTTTTTCCTATTCATTACTACCTTGGTATAGTCAGTAACACTAGACGAGTTCTAATATTGGCCACCACTAGAAAACAAGCAAAATGAAGGGACTTAATTAATACATGCATATACACCTTCCAAGAATTGTGAATTAACCAATTTTACTTTGTTAGTTCTTCATGGTTCCCACAACCCTAGTTGTGGATTTGGCTATTTATGCTATATGTAGATGAAGAGATTATGAATTAAGAAGACATTATTAAACACTTACACCATTTAATTAAGATCAAGCAAATCCAAAGTAAATGAAAATCACAAGCTTGAAAATTGAATTAAAGCACAAGTTTTTCAAAGTCTCTCTCACAATTTTCTCTCTAAGAATATTGAGTTCTCTAAGGAGAAAAACCTAAAATACTGAAAACTCACGTGAACTGACCAGAACTTTTGAAAAATAACCTAAAAAACCTATTTATAATAATTAAAATCAAGTCCTAAATAAATTAGGAAAACTGGTCCGCAAACTCTACGAAAGAATTCTACGACTCATAGTATATTCTACGGCTCATAGTTGGGGTCTTGTAATCAACTGCTAAAATTTTAGACTTCTCCTCTACGACACCCCTTCACAACTCGTAAAGTGGTTTACAACCCATAAAGGTGGTTTCGTCTGATGAAATTCCTACAAGTCCGCTTCTCTGATCCTCAGGGCACGAAATGTGGTATATGACTCGCAAATTGCCCCATGATTCGTCTGCATGTTCGTAAACTTCAACTTCTGTAAATAGCCCCTCATCGGAAATCCTACTAAACACCTTTATGACTTGTAGAATGCTCTACGACTCGTATAAAGTCTTGTACAACAACAAAAACCAACAACTTCTACAATTTTTCCTCAAATCATGGCCAACTTGTAATCCTGCAAATCTAAAAACAAAAACACATAAAATAATTAAATTCACATTGAGAACACACAAAAATCCTGAGTATTAAGCATCAAAAAGTGCTATATTTTGGCAGCGCATCATGGGTGTGCTAGAATTTGTAGATGATAAAATTCACATTGAGAAAATTATAATCAAGAAACTAAAATATTGCAACAACTGTAGTATTTAATCTAAAATATGTGAGTGTTACGATCTCTATGAATCCTTTGAACCATCTTTTCAAGTGTATATTCAAGGATCTTGAGCTTGATCTTAAATCTGAAATGTTTTCTTGAACATTGGATTTATTCTTGATCTTAAATTTGAGTTTGTTCTTGAGCTTCATCTTGAATTCAAGGACTTGCCTTTAAGCTTGTTCTTGAATTTGAATGTTTGAGTGTTTGAATTCTTGAACTTGTAGAAAATTTATGGCGTTTGACTGAGAAATCTGCCTGCTTTTGATCCACGATCTCTCTAGCTTTTTGTTAGAATTTTTGGTACTCCTTTGAAATTATGAAAATCCCTATTTATAGTTGTAGAATAGAGGAATTATAATAGGAAAGACTTCCCTTCAACCAATTAGATTTAAAGTGACATGGCATATCGGGCTTTAATGAAATGGGCTTATCATTTTGATACATGACATGAACCTATCGGCTTATTTATTTGACTTGGCATACCATGTCATTTGAAACGTGACACTAACTCATAGGAGAAGATCTTAACCGACATATAAGACCATGTGAGTTACTACATGGAATCCAACATAACCCCCTATGTTCGCATGGGGAGACCACTTGCCAGGTGAATCTCCGTCTCTTTGCAGGCATCTTAAATAACATAAATGTCCTATGTGGGTCCACTAGCCTAGCCTACAAGGCTTCCTATGGTGTCACATAGTTAGGGACAATGAGATGTATCTTTAATGGGTCATGCCTCAATTAACAGAATTAATCCCAATCTCAAGTCCACTTCGATGCTAAGTCATCCCACAAAATTTTTACAAACATAACTTTGTCAAATTATGATACTTAGAATCATAACTAGCAATCATAGGAGTAGAGTAGCAATCATAGGAGCAGCTCAAACGTAGGAACCACCAAGTGAGAATTGGTCTTTCATCTTTTGGACCTTTCTTAAACATCTTTTAGGGTAATAGTCAACATGCTCATATCTTTCACATCATAACTTTAGAACTCATCTTTAATGCCATAATCATCATCATAAATCATACAAGCATTTACTTGAAAACTAGGTAACCCGGGCTTTTATAATAGAAGAATCATTAACCACATAAATCATGAGAATATACTCTTTTAGTGACATGTAAACTGGCTCACACTTCATCATTATCAAAGCTCATCATTGGGGTCATCATCATTAACTCAAATACATGCATATACTTAGTAAAATATCATAAGACTTCATTGAGATCTTTTAATAACATAATATAACATGAAATCATCATAAGCATGCGTATCATCTTGAAGGAACTTAATGAAAAGGTAAAATACAATATGAAGGACTTTGTGGGTGTGAAAGAAGGTCCAATCATGGTAAACCTAGGAAAACAAAACTTGAATCCATTGGGAAGATTCTTGAAAACCCTAGTTTGCCCTAGCTTGTTCTTAACAAATGAATGCCTTAGGAAAAATTGAGAATGCAATAATGAGAAATTAACTAAGGGCCATAGGGCTTTGTGGTCAAGTTTAGACTACTTTTGATCCCTAAAATGACATAGTTTAGGAATAGAAATTGCAAAAATAACCAAACTGCCTTTCATTAAAGCTGCCAAAATCGACCTACGAAGCCTCGATTAAGGGTCATGGTTTGAACATGGATCGTAGGTCCTGTCCGTCCTGATGAAGTTTTCAAAATCCCTGAAATTGATTTACTGACCCCAAAACTATGAAATCATTCTATGGCTCGTGTTTGAACTCGTAGAGTCCTTCCATACTTGGCCTTTTTTCTCATTTTCTTGGAACCTATCTATGAGGGTATTCTATGGATCATATAACATTTTACGGGCCATGCTATTAATTTGTAGGTTACTTTCTAGAAAAACTCCAATTTCCTTCATATTGAGACCCTCATCCACAAACCTATCTATAATCTATCATCTCTTCTATGAGCCATCATTAAGTGTGTGGGTTACCCCACACTTGGAAAATTTTTTTCTTTTCTGAAGTTCATGTTTGAGTATTGACCTATAGGCTATAAGTCAAATGACAGATCATACATCACCCTCGTAAACTAACTCCAGGCCCTTTTCTACCAACTTTTTCTGCACTCTTAGGCTCCTAAACTTGGGGTCGTTACAATATCTCCCCCTTAGGAACATTCGTCCCCAAATGTACTTAAAGGCAAACTCTAAGGAGTAAATCATCAGATAATAACTTAGTATGCATGCAAAAATGCAACTTAAATATCATTTCATAAAACTTTCAAAATCTACTTTCAAAACATGTCTCAAAACAGTCCTTAAGCATAGAAATAAGTGCATGCATTATGTAAAACTAAAATGCAAGGAATTAGAGGTTTTAGAAAGAACTTCTTAATACCTTAGGCTTGGGTAGAGTGAAATATATATGGGCGACGCTTCATCATATCCGCTTTCACTTCCTATGTAACACCCTCAAATTGTTGATACCTTCAAAGAACTTTGACAGATGCACCTTTCTTATTCCGTAGCTTTTTCACTTGCGGGTCTAGAATCTCAACCGGTACCTCTTCATAACTCAAATCCTCTTCAATGTTCATATCATGCAAAGGAACTGTGGAGTTTGGATCACCAATGAATTTTCTAAACATCGATACATGAAAAATCGAATGGATTATATGTATCTCATTAGGTAAGTCTAACTCATATGCCACCTTTCCCACTCCTCTCACCACTTTATAAGGCCCTACATACCTAGGACTCAATTACCCCTTTTTACCAAACTGAATCATAACTTTCATAGGAGACACCTTCAAATAGACCCATTTACCAAATTGAAACTTAAGATTTCTCCTTCTTACATCGAAGTAGGACTTTTTTCGGCTTTGGGCCATTTGCAATTTTTTCCTTATGCTTTTAATTTTATCCATAGAATTCATGACTAAGTCCAGTCCTAACAATACCACCTCACCGACTTCAAACCACCAATGAGTGATCTACACCATCTACCATACAACGCCTCAAATGGTGTTATTTTAATACTTGCATGATAACTATTGTTTTAGGCAAACTTGATAAGTGGAAAATGCTTATCTGGACTTCCTTTGAATTCTAATCCATAAGCTCTCAACATATCTTCCAAAGTGTGGATAGTCCTTTTAACTTGTTTGTTCGTTTGGAGATGAAAAATAGTACTCAACTTCACCTTAGTACCAAGCCGCTTTTGGAAAGACCTCCAAAAATGATAGGTGAATTGGACATCACGATACTATATGATGGACAATGAAATCCCATGTAACCTCACTAATTCTTGGATATACAAATGGGCATAATCTTTAACACTAAATTTAGTCTTATCGGTAAAAAGTGAGCTGAATTTATCATGCAGTCAACTATCACCCACATAGAGTCACAATGTTTTTTGGTCATTGGAAGCCTTACCATGAAGTCCATGTTGATTTCTTCCCACTTCCGAGTAGGAACGTTAATGTCTTGGGACAGTTCATTCGTCTTGTGATGCTCAACTTTCACTTATTGGCAATTGGAACCATCGAACACAAATTAGGCAATATCCTTCTCTATTTCGTTCCATCAGTAGTTCTCCTTCAAGTCTCAATACATCTTTGTAGTGCCAGGATGAATGAAATATAAAGAGTTGTGAGCTTCTTGCATAATCAATTTTCTAAATCGTTATCATTTGGTAAACCTCCTTTGATATTAAAGTACCCCATATTCCCCTTGTGAGAAAACTTTAATCTTTCCTTCCTTATCTAAGACTTTCAAGTCAACCAAGGTGGGATCAAGGCCTTACTTAGCCTTAACCTTCTTAATCAAAAAAGATGTAGACCCATGAAACACCATTGCACCACCATTTTTGGATTCATTTAGCTTCACTCGCAATCTACGCAACCTATGGACTTCTTTGGACAACTCCCTTTTTCCATCATCGTAAGTGTGAGACATACTGCCATGGAAACTATACAAAGGGCATCAGCAATCATATTGGCTTTCCTAAGGTGATACTTCACACTCACATTGTAATCTTTGAGTAACTCTAACCACCTCTGTTTCCTCAAATTGAGATCCTTTTAGGTGAATATATGTTGGAGGATATTATGGTTGGTGAAGATATCCACATGAACCCCATACAAGTAATGTTGCCAAATATGCAAGGAAAACACCATCGCCATAAGCTAAGGATCATAAGTTGGGTAATTCTTCTCATGCACCTTCAACTGTGTCGAGGTGTAAGTAGTCACCTTACCATTTTTCATTAATACGCTCCCCAACCAAATTCTTGATGCATCACAATAAACAACGAATCCATTATTTCCTTTTGGCAATGTCAACAATGAGGTCAAGGTTATTCGATCCTTAAAAGTGTGGAAGCTTTTCTCATACTCATTCGTCCACACAAACTTAGCTTTCTTCTGAGTCAACTTGGTGAGTAGTTATGAAATGGAAGAGAAATCTTACACAAATCTTCATAGTAACTGACTAGGCCCAAGAAACTCCTTATGTCTATAGGAGTCAATGGCCTTGGACAATTTCTCGCCGATTCAGTCTTCTTCGAATCAAATTTGATATACCCTTATGTGATACCACATGCCCAAGGAAGGCAACCTCATCTAGCTAACACTCACACTCGTCAAACTTTGCGTAAAGTTTTTGCTCTCTTAGGGTTTAAAATACCACCCTCAAGTGTTTCATGTGCTCTTTCGCACTTTGGGAGATAGATTAGAATGTTATTAATGAACACCCCGATGAACATGTCAAGGCAGCGCATGAACACCCTATTCATGAGGCCCATGAATATAGTTGGGGCATTAGTGAGGCCAAATAATATTACTACAAACTCAAAGTGATCATACCTTGTCCAAAATGTCATCTTGGGAATATCACTTACCCTCGCCCTTAATTGGTGATGCTTGAATTGCAAGAAAACCTTGGAGAAATGTGTAGCACCTTGCAATTGATCAAACAAGTCATCTATTGTTCCCCCTAGTTTCTGAATTACAGATAATATGTGGAGTTGTTGAAAATAGTTGAGGTTGGCTAGATTGTTTTTGCGTCTTAGTACTAAAAGCATGTTTAGATCTTTTGGGCACTTGGGGGTAATTCTAAGCATGTGACCTTTGTCGTTTCTTGGTATCCCTATTAATATTGTTTTTGGTTTCCTATTTTTGGTATTGTGAAGCATGTTGCCCTTATTTAGGATATCAAAACTTGCTTTAGATGCCCTAACATCATTCGATAGTCCTAGATCCCTATAGCATGACATAGCAGACTAGTTTCTGGTAGGTGAACATTAGCTAGGAAACAACTTGCCGAAGCATCACTCTATTATCCATATTTTTTCTCGCAACCGATGGTTTATGGTACATTTGTAGAGTTTCCTGTTTTATGTCATTTCTGGCTTGATTGATAATTAGGTGGTCGGATCAGTTCTAGAACATTGTCGAAGGTAATCCTTGGTAAATTTTAGCATACATATGGCACGGAAGAGAAGTTAGGCACCTCAGGTTATGTTTGGACAACATTCGGCTAGTATTAGTCCCTGCCTTAGCTTCCTCTATACATCTGGTGAGCATTGGGTTAGTAGTAGCAGCCACGACCTCCCGTATGAATCAAGAGAGCATCTGTATAGTAGTCCTGGCCTCGGAGTCCCTCCTTTTTTGGGCAAGTTACAAATCTTCTGCCCTCAGATAATCATGATTAGGATTGGGTTGGTTTCGTGGAGTTTAGTATGATAGTTTCATTCTTTTCCGAATCTTTGTATTCTAGTTCTTTGATGACTCGGTTAGGCCTATGCAGGCCTAGTTCGATGTAGTTAGCATAGTTATTCACTCAGTCTTCCCTTGATTTTATGTTAAATAGCTCTTTTATTCATGTTAACTTTTTTTGACTCGTATTAGGTGTATTCCTCCTTTTCATATTGCTTTTACCTTTTTTACTTAGTCGACCTAGGATGTGTATTGAGTACCCATTATCTTGGTACTTATACTACACTCTGTATCTACTTTCGTAATACAAGTTTGAGCACTAGTCACCAGCGCTGATCAATCTAGCTTGCAGCAGTCCATACCAGAGATCAGGGTAAGGATTTGGCATTTTTTGATCTCTGTCTTCTTTAGCTTAGTGGCTCATCTTTTGTGTATATTTTGAAACTATCTAGATCTTTTGTATATTTATGTCCATTTTTGGGACTTGTACTCTTTATTTTTGTGTATAGCAGCTCTATATTGATGATTTCTAGGTTCTAGGAGGGTTTCTTGTATACATAATTTTATATTTTTAGTTAGGTTTGTTTCTATCCTCCTATATTATTGATATTTGGCTAGAGTCTTTTAGTTTTTTGCCTAACACCCATTACTTACAGTTCCAATTTACAAATTGGTTTGCCTATTGTTGGGTTATGGTAAACGCCATTACGACCTGAGTAATCGAGTCGTCAAAGAATTAGATTAAGAAGGAATTATTTGAGCTCAATGCTAAAAGTGCATGTAGTCCATATGGATTTACAGGTCATTTTTATCAAACATGTTGGAACATTGTTAAATCAAATATTATGAAAGTGGTGCATGCTTTCTTTTAAGATTGTGTCTTTACCTAAGTCTATTATTCATACTAACATGGTTGTATTACCTAAAAAGGACTTTATTCAATCTTTCTAAGATCTTAGTCCAATTAGTTTGAGTAATTTTCTTACTAAGATTATTTCTAGACTATTTCATGATAGATTGGAAGGGATCTTACCTAAACTAATGTCTCTTAATCAATGAGAGTTTGTGAAAGGAAGAAATATCTTGGAATGTGCTTCTAGCACGAGAAATCATCTCTGACATCAGAAAAAAAGGCAAGCCTACTAATGTGGTCATTAAAATGGACATGGCTAAAGCTTATGACATCGTGGATCGAAATTTTCAAATTAAATTTTTGGAGAAAGTGAGATGTGATAAAAGGATACATGATATGATTGAAGGTTGGTGGCCAATAACTGGTATTTTGTTCTATTAAATGGGCAGGTTCATGATTTCTTTCATTCCAAAAAAGGGGTAAGACAAGGTATCCTTTATCCCCTGCTTTCTTTTATTGTTTGCAGAAGTGTTGTCTAAGGTTCTTAATCATTTGTATTTACTAGACTACACATGGCTAAGACATTAAATGAAAAAAGATATGTAACGAATTACATGGAACGAAATATTTTGTCTATTTTCTCACTGAATATTTATAATTATCTTTCCCCACTTCCTGACTTTGATTGGCATCACATTCAAAAAGCGAGAAACTATATATATTGGATAAAACATAGTTTGAACATGTGGCAATAGGAGATGATAACTATGTGGCAGTATGGATCGAGGACACAAGATAATTAGCAAAGAGAGTCCAGAGAGGTAAAATCAATACAGAGAAATTAGACATCTAATGAGATACTTTTGTGAAAAAAATAATGGCCATTACTAGAAGTGGGCCAAGAACATGCTGATATCACCCAAATTACACCTCCTTTTTTAGGCTAAATTGGTCATTTTCATGATACCTAACCAAGGTTAGGGAAGAACTCACGAGAATATGGTAGATTTAGAAGAATTCAGTTGCAACTCGGGTTGATTAACCAACCTATCTCCCCAAAAGGGAGGGGGGGTTATAATAATTATGAAAAGTAATGCTAAGCTAAAACAAGTGTTAAACCAATATGAAAAGGAACTAGAGTATTGTGTTCCTCATGATTCTCTAACTCAGTATTACTAGATAATCGAATTCTTTTCTAGTGTGTAGCATGACGAATGATATGTTAAGTTCACCAAATACTTTGGCCTAGGCGAGAGACGAATTTCACTATGTGATTTGGTCCATCCCCGCAGTGTGACATTACTAACCCTTACTTATTATTCTAGTACATTCTCCCCTTGACCCAATTCAGTTAATTAGACAAGAAACATCAATCAAATCTTGTTAATTAATATCTTTTCCTATTCATTACTACCCTGGTCTAGTTAGTAATATTAGGCTGGTTCTAATGTTGGCCACTGTTAGAAAGCATTCAATACGAAGAGGATTAATTAATACATGCATGCACACTTTTCAAAAATTACGAATTATCTGGTTTTACTTTGTTAATTCTTCATGGTTCCCACAATCCTAGTTGTGGATTTAGCTACTCATGATCAGTGAGAATGAAAGACTTATGAATTTGAATAACATAATTGAGCAATTACACAAAAGAATTAAGCACAAGAAATCCAAACTCTTCAATGAGAATCACAAGATTGAAATTGAAAGATAAAATAAATTTTTACAAGTGTTTTTCAAACTCTCTAATGTTCCTCTATTGTTATCTCATCATTCTCTCTAAAAACAATAACCCAAAAAACCTATTTATAGTGTTTACAATACAAAACCTAAATAAAATAGGATAATTGGGTCGGCAGGCTCTATGAGGGTCTCTACGGGTCGTATAACAGTTTATGACCTGTAATCGGCTTTCGTGGACTAATGCTTCAATCAGGGGTTATCTTCTATGACACCCCTCTACATCCCGTATAAGATTCTATGGCTCGTAGGGTGTTTTGTCTAATGAACTTTTAGCAAATCCCCACCATCTGGATCAGGGCACGACACCAAGTCTATGGCTCATAATGTCTTCTACGACTTATCTGCATGTTCGTAGACTTAACTTCAGAAATACACCTCTCACTAGATTTGCACATGAAACTAGATTAACGGCTCATAGAATCCTCTACGGCCCATAAAAAGTCTCATGGAACTTCACTTTCAGCAACTTTGCCACACTTTGTCCAAAAATTGTGCCAACCCTAAAACCCTACCAAACAAACAGAAAACCACTTCAAACCTACTAACATCGCGTTAAGAACACAAAAAATTTCCAAGTCTTAAGCATCAAAAGTGCTATATTATGATAGCACATCAAACTGTTAACTTAAAATTGTTGGTTGTCCTCAAGCGACGGACTCAATCTACATAAGTAACATAATAACACACAGACCTCAATCTAATGACATATATCAAATCAAACTTAAGCACAGATACCCACACAACTTTCAAAATACATCAGATAGCCAGTTGGCAAACCAACACAGATCAATGCATGTGACAATACAATTATGACAAGCGAGGTAGTTATCAATAAGCCACAATCTCTGAATTAGTCTAATTTTAACAATGCATAGAAAGTGCCTCGTAGAAAGAAGTCCCACACATCACTCACAATATTGCTTTCATGTATAATCTTGGGACTATGCAAAATCACCCACTCTTACAAAAGACATTCAAATATCATTCTCAATACCATATGCTTGCCCCTATACTCATGACTATGACCTTTGACTACTTGGACTAGGATCACTTTACGACTTTATCAGCTTGTAACTTAGGCTCAAGGGGATTTTGGTATGATGATTTGGGAATATAGTGACTAAAGGCCCTCTTTGATACTATATTTTTCTACACTTTTATCCTACCAACACTGTTACTTTTCATCTCATTCTCCCTTTCTCCTATTTCAAGCTATTCTGGGTGCTATATTATCATTTTTAACTTTTTGCCTTGTATTTGCATATCATTTTTCTTTTTAATTCACTGTTAAGGCATCACTTAATTTTCTTGCACCCAATACACATTTTTTTCTCCTTTTCCATGTATCATTAACTTTTCCCCCTCATTTTGTGTTTACCTTTACATTAGCTACCCTCAACTTAGGCTTTTGGCCTGAGTTGAGGTGCATAATATCCAACCTAGGAACCAAGGCCACATTTAGTAGCCACTCTCAACGTAGGCTTTTTGCATCATTCAAGGTGCATAATGTTCAAGGGAGGACCAGAGCTAATTTCAGGATTTTACATCTAATAAGCCTAGGTTACTTAGGTTTTTACAAAGAAAAAGTACATGTAAGGCTTAAACATTAGGATCAAGGGAACTTTCACACATTTGGTTGGTTATTTAGGCTAAGTGGAATGTTATGAACAATGACCTAAGATCCGTTTCTAACCAATTAACCTACAGTCTAAATCAGAGTAACAGGGCAAGTTTTGAATTGAAACACCATACATGAATTTAGCAAAGTAAACTCACACTAACATGGCATTAACTACACAATCAACACAGACTCTTCGGTCAGGCTTTTTATCTCAATTTTATCCTCACTCATCAGAACAAGCACTATCGACACAATTTAACATGAACGGTCGCTATCTAGACCAACTAATCAAAATATTTGAAGGGTATTATTTTTCACAAAAATGCACAAACACACATATATTCCATAGATATTAGTACTATATGCTATCGATACTACCTACTCATCCTAAATATGCCTGTTCAATAGAAATTAAATATCCATGGGGAAAAAGAAAACAAGAAAGAAAACCCCTAGGATTCAAATTCGAGATAGTCGTAGGCCAAGGCTACTCAAAATTCACTGAGGTCTATAACTACGCACACCCCCAATGAAAAAGTGGTGCATCGTCCTCAATGCACACCAAAAATTAAAAGTGAAGTATCGGGGTCAAAAAGACATACCTCGGCATCTAAGTGCTAATGTGTGGCTGAGTCTTGCAACGATCAACTTGCGTGGTAGCCTTCTCTGTGGTAGAACCGTGACCATAGGGGCCATCACCCCTCACCCTCTCAAGCTCACGAGCCTATTGTATCTACTTCTCCTGCCTCGACGTCTCATGACAAGATCTAGCTCTTGCTCCTCTGTTAGCCTGCATGCAACCTCTTTGTATCTGGATCATCATTAGTGTGAGGCCTCCTCCCATGAGAAGGTTGTAAAGACTCCTCAGGAACAAACAAATCCACTACCGGCATCAAGGAAGCAGTTTGTGGGAATGCCATCGATGCGGCCAAGGCTGTTGTTATGTCGGCTCGGAGTTGCTGGATCTTTGTCTGTAAGGCCATCACATTTGTTGGCCATGTTGTACTCAAGCTCTACTGGATCTGCAGCTCAAAAGCATCAATGCGGGCATCCACGATTATAAGTCGGTCTTGAATAGTAGCGACCGTGTATGCCTGCATGCATCCCTCGGACTCCACAATAGCCTGGCAAACCCAGGGCCTAATCTGCTAAAATAACTGAGTCAGCTGAGACTCTGTATGGGCCAATCGCTGAACTATGGCTTGAATGGGTGTCGCAGACACATAAATCACGCCTACGGTTGTTGTCTGTATAGGAGTGGCCTGTGGTGCAGAAGCAGTAGTAGTGAGCCTCCTCTCCACATCTGTCTCAATCTTTGGAGGCCTCTCTTCTATGGAAGCAGTAGTGGTGATGGGTGGAACCTCAAGAGGTGGCTCTGATACGAACATCTCATGCATAGGGGTTGGCTAGTGCAATGCTCGTCGAAGTGCCACTATATTCTCTTCTGTCTTAATTAGGATGGCATCCAAAGTGTGCTGGACCTTAATAAGTGAGTCTAGCTAATGTAGACTCTCCACCCCTATCTCTAGACAGAGTTTATAGATCAAGTAAGGAAAGGGGATAGAGGTAGACCTCTTCATGGCCGCTACGTGGATCTGGTCTGCGATGAGGCTGGCCCAATCGATCTCATAGCCCGTCAAGATGCTAGAAAATAGAACTACATGGTCTAACATCAATGTATAATCTATAATTGTCATCCAAATCTGTGACCTTATAATTGCTTACCAAAATTTAGCAGGGAAACTGAGAGAAACCTTCACAATAGGCTCCGAAGCAGTGGTTAACCATGCAATGTCCGAGCCTTGCTTAGCAATATGTACTGCAATCCATCTTATCAAGCCAACTCTACGACTCTGGTCTCTCATCAAACCCACATCCCTGGTTTGCCTTAGTCTGTTGTCGTACTCTACTATGGACCTAGGAGCTGGGAACTTGGGCTCGAACAACATGCAGCAAATGGTAGTCTCTAAGATGCCTACCTGTCATCCCCTCACTCTAGCCTGTGTCAATCTGGGCTGAGCGAGGGGCTTCTTCCCCTTGAGAAGAGTGCTGAGAACTGTGGCTGCATATAATGTATAGAACTCCCAAACTATGGTTGGGGAATACCTCCCTGGTGCTTTGGTCAGCCAATGGAGCCCATATCTACTGTTAGTGTCCTGGAGATTGAGGACACTGTCTAATCTAGAGGAAATGATTTGGGACACCTCACAAATGGACCCAGCTGGTTTGACGTGGTTATTACTCTGTACGTCTTCTGTGTAGATATTCTGCATAGCTACAACACATCACCGATAGGTGAGAGAATCTGGAGGTGGTGGTGATATCTGCGATGGTACGGTAGAGGACTCTTTCTCTGGCTCGTCGCTAGATCCTGACTTTGAGTTTGACTTCTCTCAGGACGAAGTCATCTAAATTGAGTTGCTATTGTTGTTATCTCCCTCGTGATACTGGGGAATGTGAACAATAATAGCCTACTCTGAGTCTACCTAAGTCAGGTGGCAGCCCGTGTCTATGGTCTATCAGCATCCCAGTCAGGTCAGATGTTGAGTTCCTCAATTGATCCACTAACCTCGGGGGTCTCCCCCCCTTTGAAGTCTCATATATGATCTTCCTCTACATGGCTCCTGACATCTTGGCTTTGGGGCCATAGTACCTAAAACATATACGTTTACACAACATGGTTAGCTCCACAGGTCAAGAGAAGAAAACCAAGATCAATTAGACTTGGTTACTGAAGGGTCTATGAAAGCAATTCTACAGGTCGTACTGAAAACTATGAGTTGTAGAAGGCTCTTATAGAAATAGTCCACAATTTTTGTCTACTGGAATGGCATCTAGGAGATCAGATATGACCGTAGAAGGATCTACAAGTTGTAGATGATTCCAGTGTCTAACATTTGTAGGCATGAGTCTACGAGACCTGTCTACGAGTTGTAGAATATTTCACAACTTGTAGAAGGTCTCGTCAGATGGATCCTCAGAAATATCAGGTTTCTGTATTTTCATACGAAGGGCAATTATGGCCCGTGGAAGTTTGCAATAGGTCGTAAAAGGATCTCGTACAATAGAAAAACCAGTGAAATGAGTGTTTGAGTCCATTAATGTCGGCCCCACATGACAATTTCAACACAATTTTCAGTAATGAAGCAATACGCACACACCTCACATGAGTCATATCAAAACACCCAACACCCCCGCATGCAAACATCAACATTTACACCATCAAAAAATCATTTCACATGCTTTCCTAAACCTATCAACCCCATTTGAATGAACTAGCATTGATTTACACACATATGCCATCACACACCGAGTTTTATGCACAAAATCAAATTAATTCAACAGTATGTGACCACATGGATCTTACCCACATCATTCAAACACAAGGACAAAATCATACACTCAAGTTTCCAGCATTTACGAAAATTCACATATGGGGACCAATTTTTCATAATTCAAGTTTCAAACACAACAATGGCACACATGGGTTCATGTCTGGAATTACCATACCCATTGTCAATTTTGGTTCAACCTAATCAAATAATTCTTAGTAAATAAATAGGTTTTTATAGACCGAGAACTTACCAAAACTGTATGATCAAATTATAGAAATTGAAGGAGGACTCGAAGTTGTGGAACCCTAGGGTTGCTAAAAAAGTTGGTCGGAAAGTGGTGGGGGACTGATCGCCGATGGCCGGAGGACAAGGGAAAGGGCGCCGGGTTTTATATGTAATTTTTGTGAAAAATAGGGTTAAGAAATTTTGACCCCATTATTTATATGTTGACCAAGTCGGTCAAAACTAATGGGCCCAGACTCTACGAAACCTTGATTATGGGTCGTAGAGAGTTTTACAGCCCATAAATCATGATTACCAGGTCCAAAGGTTTCACGGACAAGTCTATGAGTTGTAGATTTGGGTACGACTCATAAAGTTGGTCGTAGAAACCTCAATACTTAGTACAAAATCATAGAACTTATCTGGGGACCACGAGCCCCATTCACGACCCATAGTTGTATCTATGGACAGTAAAGTTGACTCATGGACTGGAGTGCACTCACTGGAAGTGTTTATGAGATGGTATACAAGTTGTGGATTTATATACGACCCATAGAACTAGTCGTAGAAGCACTTCTTTGATATCTTTTCAGCCAAGGGTGGTTGACTTCGTCATATACCTGCACATTCTTCACATAGCACAATGTTACCCTATATGCAACCAGTCCAATGTCCAAAATTACAACCAAAATATAAGAAATTAAACAACCTACAAGTCCAAAAGCTGAAAACAAAATACAACTACAATTATTACATGAAATATCTTGGGTTGCCTCCCAGGTAGCGCCTAATTTATTGTTGCGGCACAACTTGGACAACTTGGTTACTCAGACTTCACCAAGTTCCCAAATATCCTTCTTCAGATCATCTGGCCTCTTCATTGACTAATAGATATTGAAAATAACATTTTCGTCATTCAATATAAACCTGAGTTGGCTAGCTTCCATATCCACTAGTGCTCAACCAATGGCTAGGAATGGCCTTCCCAAGATGATTGGGATCTCGAAGTGGACTTCACAGTCTAGGATCATAAAGTTTACAGGGTATATGAATTTCTCAACTTTGACAACCACATCATAAAGTATCTCATAGGCTTCTTCACCGTGCGGTCAGCAATAAACAACCGAATGCTCATTTGAGTATGGGCTCCCAGTTTTAACTTCTGAAAGATCGCAAAGGCCATTAGATTTGTGTTGGAACCGAGATCACACAATTCCCTTGCGAACTCCACATATCTAATAGTATAGGATATGGTAAAAGCACGGGGATCTTCTCATTTTTGCACCAAGTACCTCGTGGCAATTGCAATGCAATGTTGAAGCTCTTGGGAGAGCTCTTAACTCACAGTGCACTTCTTTATAACTAGGTCCGTCATAAACATCTCATACCCTGGCATTTTCTCCAATGCCTCAATGAGAGGGATGTTGATGGAGAGTTGTTTCAGCATGGAGAGAAAGTGTTTGAACTTGCACTCCTCCTCTTTCTCTTTATTTCTCTAAGGGAAGGGAGGAGAAAGCCTAGGAATGGGCTTCAGCTTCTATGAAACCTCTGCAGTATCACTTACCACATCCTTGATATGATCAACTCTAGTATCCATACCCTTGACCTAAACTGTCTCCTCTAGAACATCATCCTCATCTACTGGCATGGGAGAATCAATAATACTCTTGCCACCATGAGTAGTAATCGCCATGCACTACCGTCATTCTTTGGGTTCTGAACTATGCTGCTAGGCAGTATACCTCTCTGATGATTGTTGAGTTGAGCTAACACTTGACCAAACTACTGCACATGTTAATTGACAGAAACAAAATGAGACTCGATTTTTTGATTCATGCTAGAGATGTCAGATTTCATCCCCCTTAGAGTCTCATCTTATGTCTCGGCTTTCTTCAACAGGCAGTCAAACATCTCCTCAACTCTAGAATTGCTAGCACCAGTATCGCGATTGTGTGGTGGCACATAAGGACTATTTCTATAGCCATCTTTGTGGCGCCAATGTGCATCTTTGTCTTGGCCATCTTTCTTGTCATAGTAACCTCCATGGTTGTCCCTAAAAGCACTATCTCGATTATAGTTCTGACCTTGGTTTCTTTGACCTTGGCACCAATAATCTTGATTAGACCCTTGGTCATTGGTCAAAAAACCCCTGTCTGATCAGTAATGAAGCAAGTGTCATCCTCATAGTAGAGATCATCATACATGGGTGCTCGCAGAGGCTGATGAACAATTGTATTAACTGGTTCCTGATTCTGTTTCATCATCACCTCCATACCAGTACGGGACGGGCAAGCTCTTGAATTACCTCTTTATTTATTTTAGCTTTCTCTGAACCAATAGTGACAGTTGTGTCACCCCATACCTTACAATACTAGTACAATGCAAATGAAACATGACATGGTTTGGACAAATTGACGCTAAAATTTAAAAGTTCTTGAATCTCGTGTTAATGGGCTATATGTGCGTCTAGCGCTTAAGAGGGTTGAGTGTGTACATGTTTTGTGTTGAATTGAGGAGATTAAGGCCTTAAATGAAATAAAAGAAATGAGGTGCTTGTAGGACTAAGAAGCTAGCAGGTGAGTCACCTACTTGCTTAGCTTAAGTTGGTTAGTTAAACGGAGATGAGGCTCGACGTCGAATTTGTCTACGTTCAATTACGAATAAAATCCGTGTTGAGAGTGTAACTTTGACCCATGTTTTAGTATCATAAAAAGGGCCATATGATCAGCCAAATGAGAATATTAGAAAGGGCCCAAAGACAATGCAAAAGACTTAACAAATTGGGCCCAAACTAAGTGAACATGAAAGCTGAAAATTTGGCAGCCCAAGTCCATCAAGTTGGAGACCCATTTTGGCCCATGTTTAATGGACAAGTTACTGAATAAGCAACTTATAATTGTGTGGTATAAGATGGTAAAAGGACCAAGAGAAGGTCAGCCAAAGTAGTGGTATAAAGAGGGGTCATGAGCAGCAAATATCCATTCACTTTTAACTTGGAAAATTTCAGCTTTCTCCCAACTTTAGTGTTCTCCTTTCTTGACCTTGCAAGCAGCAAAAAAGGAACTTCTAGGGTTCTTATAGAAGCCCTTTACCTTGACGATAGTGGTAAGTAACTTTACACCTATGTTTACTATGGTTTTCTTATGAAAAACAAGAGTTATATGCTAGTTATACCTGCTGAAAATTGGTGGACAGATTCGGTGCAGAAAATTGCTGCACCTTTTGCTTTGTTTTGGTGATTTCTCTATGGTTTTTAAGTTGTATTATTAAGAGAAATAGATATTCTTAACATGATTTGAGTTTTAAACATCACCCTAAGGTTGCTGCCCTAATTTCGGTTTCATTTAACAAGCCCGTCTTATCGTGTTATCTTAAGCATCGTATTGATTGGAATTTGCGGACTGTTGTATATAAGGCTATTAGCCCACGTGCTTCTTGACTTCTTAAGTATTGTTATAAGACTAGTTTGGGTCTGGTTATGTGTGTGAATGTTGCTGGAATATTTGGTTAGAATTTGAATAGGTTTGGAGTTGTCGACGTCAAAAGGTAGCAAAGGAAAGTAACGTTATGCTATCCGTTTTTAGATTGTGTGAGATTGTGATGTGTTGTGCTTTGTGGGCTGTTGTAAGGCTGTTATGGACTTAAAATAGGCTGTACAGGATGTATACATGCTAATGTGTGTTAGAAAATATGATTAAGGAGCGGAAAGGTCAAAGGAATACGCCCGGGTTATGAAAACCCGCTTGCTGCCCGTGTATTGTTTTCTTATGTAATTGGATTGCCAAGGTATATGTATTGGCTTTTAATGCTAGTTTTATCCCTTACTATGTTGTAGATAAGTATTTGGAGGAAGGAAAGGTAATCTTGAGGTAGTAACAAGGTCCGACGACGAGGTATTTAAGGTTACTTAATTCCGTATTGTTTGGCATGAAACATAAATACTTCCTTGGTACATAAAGGCGTCTATCAACTCCAACACAACTATTAAGTATGTCTCCACTCTTTTACATGTTCATATGACTCCATACATAGTTACCTTCAAACGCCCATGGATACTTTGACACCAAGCTACATGAGTTCAGGCTACAAAATAAAGTTCATGAGTTTTCCCCTTTCATACATATTGCATCATTTGTGTAATGTATTCTTTTCATTATCATATTGCTTATGTGAATATCCACATGTCCTATACTACATATACAGTCTTACAGTTCCAATATTGTGACCACCAAAAGAACCAT
>JAPFFP010044934.1:0-12001 GCA_026153255.1 Solanum medicagineum | reverse complement strand
GACCAAAATTTTGACAATTGTAGCATCTTGTTTGAGATTTGTCATACCTTTGTTTTCCACTTGCATAACCTCTTCCATGACCTCGTGTTGAGGGAAAACTTTGACGCCTTTCTTCATTGTTGAATGAGTTGTAGCCTCCTCTTCTTGCTTGTTCCATTTGAATGTATCCACATAGTCACAACCAATGTATCAAGATTGTCGCAGAATTAGGAATAAGACAACGACAAGTAAAGAGTATATAAACTTATGCTATGATACCAATGTCGAATCTTATCATTAACACATACATAGTTCACAGGATTATTGAATTGTTTCACTAGTCAATTGGTGCAATCACATGTATATGAATATGAACTACACCAAAATAGTCACAGTCTATCATCGTTCCTTGTTACAGTTGTTCATTTTTCGGAGAAGCAATCTATACAAAAATCTTCACTTGAACTTTACTCGAATTGGTGAAGAGGAAGAAGGAAGAAGAAAAAAAAAACTTTTTCGTTTCTGTTTTTTCAGGAAAAGTTCTGTTATTCTTTTCAAAAAAGAAACTCTTTTTATACTTTTCTAAAGAGACACAACTTTTCATATAGTTGTGTCACTTTTCTTTTATTAATAAATATATAAATAAATATAACAAATGTACATTATTTAAATATTAATATGAATATGAATTAACCCACATGGGTGACCCAATCCAAATTCGTTCATGTCATACGGCTAGTTCCTAGAAAGTACATCATACTTATCAGTAAATTGGAAGTACACTAAAATCATTTGCCACGCATGTGCTCACACACGTTAAATCCTTGAAGTTGCTACTGGAGTCAAAACCTTTATGCCAACAGTAAGCATGGCCAGGCCTATACTTTTGAGAATGGGTTCAATTGGATACACCAAATTTTACTTGCACATAAAATCTTGGAAAGTGTTCAAAATATACAATTAAATTTTGGTCCTGTAATTTAAAAAAGAAATAGAGTCTTAAAATCATTAACTTAAGATATTAAATCCATCTCTAGACGAATACTTATCCTTTGGATTAATCACCATCAAAGTGGATTACACATATTTGTGAGAGCAAAATCACATGACTACAGGGAACAAATTTAGAGACATACAGGTGGGACGTGAAGACCTTACATATAGTTCGGAAGGTTCTGGGAACAATAATTGCACTAGTTGATCAATATTGAGATGCTTGATCCGTTGTTCAACCGGAAATTCAATACCACGAGCCCTAGCTAGAGTAGCCTCTTAATTTGGAGGAAACACTTCCTTTTGATCCTACATTTGAAATTAGATAAGAATTCTTTTTATAACTACATCAGATATATATTAATCTCCAACTTTATTTTTTTTCTTTTGATAAGGTAAAAGTTTATAGACTAAGTACCAAGAAGGTACCAAAATCAAAACTTACATAAGACTGTTGGGAATATCCATACAGTCAATTACAACGTCTCCCTAGCAACTCCAAACTACATATATTGATCTATATTAACAAGGAAACTACTTTTACACCAACAAAACAAATTATCTAATCCCCATGGATAACCTGCTAAGAACATCGGCAACAACATTAGATTTACTTGGTTGGTAGAAAGTACTCATATCATAATCCTTGAGTAATTTAACTCATCTCTTCTGCCTCAAATTTAGTTCTTTTTGACCGAAGATATATGAAAGATTCTTGTGAACAGTGAACACATTCTATACACGCTATAAAGATAATGACATTGGATCTTGAGAGCGAATACCACAACTTCTAACTCGAGGTCATGAGTTGGATAGTTTCTCTCATGGATCTTATGTTGCCCAGAAGAATATGTTATAATCTTACCTTTATACATTAACACACCACCAGTACAATTGTGGATGCATCGTAGTAACAAAACCATCCATTCACTCGAGTAGGGACAACACTGTTGCAGTAGTTAATTTGGTTTTCAATTCTAGAAAATTTTTCTCACAAGCATCAAACCATTGAAACTTAGCGTTCTTCTAAGTCAACTTTGTCAATAGAGATTATATAGATGAGAATCTCTCAATAAATCTGCTATAGTAAGCCAAACCCAAGAAACCTCTTATGTTTGTCAGAACCGTGGGTCTAGGTCAGTTCTTTACTTCCTTTATCTTCTAAGGATTAACTCAAATACTTTCAATAGATATAATGTGTCCTAGGAATGCCACATAAGCAATCTAATAGTCACATTTGACAACTTAGCATGTAACTCCCTATCCTTGAGAGTTCGAAGAGCAATTTTGAGATGGTTGGCAGACTCCTCCTCGTTTCACAAGTAGACCAATATGTTGTCAATGAACACGATAATAAACATGTCTAGATACATCTCAAATACTAATATCATGAGATCCATAAAATTGCGGGGACATTAATCAAACTAAAGACTTAAAAAGAAACTCAAAGTGACCATAGTTGGTTCTGAAGGCCATCTTTGGGATGTCATTGTCATAATCCAGGCCTAGGACCTAGATATGGCACGGTGAATAGAAAGTCCGAAGACAACGCAAACAAGCCTCTTAGGATATCATATACATATCCTTGGTTGCAGAAGCAAAATAAGACAATAAAAAGAGTCAAGTAATAAAAAGGAAAGCAAGACTAAGGGAAGTCTTTTGTAGTCATAAAACATTAGAATAGTCGAGGTCATAAGCATATACAAAAATAGTATCCAACAACACCTCTACTTAGCATGACACCTCCTCGGTAAGGTGACTGGGCATGACACCCCCCAGCGAAGTATGGTCTACTTGCCAAGGCAAACCAAAACATGATAACATGAACTAGATGGATCCACTAGTAAAGCCCATTTAGGGAATAACATAATCCTATGGTGGCACATAGTTTAGATACAAAAGACTTTCTATAAGGACTACTTGTGTCGAGCTCCCATGTTAAGCCTCAATTGGTGCTAAATCTAATCCCACAGAATACTTGAAATAATTATAACTTTAATCATAATATGAATAACTTGTAAGAGAGATGATAACTTGACATGAGTAGCTCATTACATGCTTGACCTCTACTAGTGAGCTTACTTGAACTTGAACATGAGGCTAAAATAATAATCATGCTTGAACCCTCAACTTGACATGAATGGCTTGCTAGAGGGTAAAATCTTGAAATAGGACTCAAGTTTTACTTGTAAAATCATGGATAATTTTCATGAATTAAATACATGCTTGAAATTCCTTAATTATCATGAAGTCACTTGACTTGAAAATAATGTAATAGCTCATTAATAACTTGAGAATTCTTGTCATGTAATTTCATCAAACACATGATGGGTTCATGATACTTCTTCAAAATCATGCAACTCAAGAGTGCATCAAGAAGTGTAAAATCAATTCAAAATCAACCCACCAATATTATAATAAAACCCTCATTTTGGTTATCTTGAAATTCATCTCAAAATTTCACAACAGTTCATGGTTTTCATAGTTCACATCATGCATAACTACAAAAGATGTGAATCAACTCATAGTATGAGATTAAGATGGATATTCGTGCATAATAAATCAATAGTTGATAAAACCCCACATAATTTACATTCATAATTCAAAATAATAGATATCATAAGTAATACAACTTGAAATCATGCAATTTTCATAAAAAGAGAAGGTTGGGCTCCATGTGTAAAAGGACCCATGGAAGAAGACTCACATACCTCAAACTTGAATTTTCTGAAAGTTGAGTTGGGGGGAAACTTGAAGCTTGAGATGGGTTCTTCAGTTCCAAATTGAGCTTGAAATCCTTGAATTTGAATGATAGGTTTGAAAAAGTCTTCAAGATGTTTTAGAGAGGGTTTTGTGAGTTCTAGAGTTGAAAAATGGCTAAGTATGGAAGATTTTACATTTAAATGGGCATTGGGTTATGACCCCAATGCCCTTGAACTAAGTTGGAAAAATAGGACACGAAATGCACTGGTCTAAGCCCCAGGCGCAACGCGGCCCTATAGCTTGGCACTAATTACACTAATGCGCGCCTCAGGCGAGTCGCGACCTGAATGCGCACAGCCACTAGAATTCATAAAATTAGCAAAAATTATTTTTTTCTATGGGTCTTCTAAAATCTAGGTTACCCATTTCCTACTTAATTTTTCCTCCAATCCAGAATATGAAGCCAGATTTTCGAAATCACGCACAACTTTTAAGATATATGAAAATTATGATTATGGGGCATTCTGAAGCACATGAGGGGCAGTTTAGTCATTTTCCCTATTTTTAATTGATGGTAGCTTATCCTGAGGTCTATCTTTAAAAAATAAGTGGCACCTTGAAGTTGCTCTAACAAGATCTATTCTAAGGAGAGGGTACTTTTTCTTTATGGTGACCTTATTCAATTGATTATAGTCAATATACATCCTACGAGAACCATATTTCTTTCATATGAAGATAGGAGCACCCCAAGGTTAGTCACAACTTAATGAATCCCTCATCCAGGATATCTTTCAAATCTTTTAATTCAATTGGAACTATTCTATACAGAGAAATAAAAAATGGTTACATAGTGGGGGGAACATCTATCATAAAGGCTATTTCCTTATTAGGAGAGACTCTAGGTAGATCAATCAGCGAGGGCTTCTAAAAACTCATTAACAACAGACTGAAGGGATAGTATCTCCACATTGACATCTCAACTTGAAATATGTGGTAGATACATCCTTTGAAAAATTAACTTTCTAGCCTTAATGTAGGAATTGAATAGACCCTTAGGCACTAGACTACCCTTTCAATCTAAGATTGGATCATTTGAAAACTGGAATTTGACAATGTGGTTCCTACAATCGATTGATTGCAATAAGAATAAAAGTAGTTTATTCCTAGAATAACATCAAAATCTAGCATGTCTAACTCAACTAAGCCTGCTGAAGTATCCTTATGATAGATAGAAACTATACAACCTCTATAGACTCTCTTAGCAAGAATTGACTCACCAATAAGTAGAAACACTGAATGGCTCTAAAAGACGTTTGGGAATGATCCAAAACTTAATAGCTAATATGGGGTCACAAAAGACAGTTTCCCTGAATCAAGTAAGAATAAATGTCAATGGAAAAGACTTTAAGCATACTAGTGATAACATCTAGCAAATATTCTTAGTCTTGGCGACTAGCCATAGCATAGAAATGGTTTGAACCTCTGCTTGTCCTTAAAGTAGCAACTCGACCTAGTGGTGGCGCAAAAGAAGACCGAGCTTTTTTGAACCATCACCCTATTTCCCCATTGAACCTTCTCTCTATAAGTGATCCATATACTTGTAGAAACTAGTTTTTCCCTCACGATACTCTCCTAAATGCATTTTACTAGGCTTACCACAAGACGACTTATGTGAAGTGTAATACCTCATAACTCTATTCGCACGAACCAACTTATTTTCCTTTCTTTATGTAACACCCCAAATCTTACGGTACTAGTACTATGCAAATGAAACGTGATATGAATTTTCAAATTAGAGCCAATTTCTTTTTAAAAGTGCTTGAATCTCCAATTAGATGGCGACATGTATGTCTAACGCTGAAAAGGGTCGAGTGCAAATAAGTTTTAAGTCAAATTGAGGAGATCATGACCTTAAACGAGGTGAAAGAAGTGACGTGCTTGTAGAACATAGGAAGCTAGTAGGTGAGTCACCTACATGCTTAGCTTAAATATGCTAGCTAAATAGAGACGAGACCCGATGCCAAATCTGTCCAAGTCCGATAATGAATAAAGTCCTTGTTAAGAGTGTAACTTTAGCCTATGTTTTACTATCATAAATGGACAATACGTACAACCCAAAATGAATAATAAAAGGGCCCAAGTACATCACAGCTCACTTTACTAATTGGGCCCAAACTAAGTGAAGAGGAACTAGGAAAATGGGCAGCCAAGACCCATCAACTTTGAGACCCATTTAAGCCCAAGTGAGAGGCCCAAGTTGCTGCATCACCAGGTTACTAGTATGTGGTCAAAAGCTCAAGAGAAAGTTGGCCAAAAGAGTCCCTTTAAAAGGTCTTAAAAACAGTCCCTTATGTCATTTCAATTTGGAACAATTTTCAACTTTCCTAAAGACTCTTTTTTTCTCTTTACTTCACTTCACAAGGCAGCCAATAAAACCATCTAGGGTTGTTGAAGGAAATCTGAATCTTGAAGGCTAAGTTAAGTGAAAATATCCATGTATTGGTTATACTTAGCCCATGACAAATAAGAAGTATATGTTGTTATGCTTGTGAACAAAGGTCAAACAGCATGTGCTTAGAAAGTTGCTACACACTTGCCTTTTTTTTAGTGACTTCTCTATGATTTGTAGGCTGAATTATGAAGAGAAGCTGATGTTCCTAACATGGTCTAAGTTATAGATATTAATCTAAGGTTTCCGCGCTGATTTTGTTTCACTTAACAACGAGTTTTATTGTGCTATCTTAAGTGTAATTTTGACTGGGACTTGGGGGCTGATAGATGGAAGTCTATTGCCTCACATCCTTCATGACTGCTTTGGTGTTGTTCTGAGACTATTTTAAGGCTAGTTTTATGTATAGATATGTTAAGGACAGTTTGGTTAAAGTCCGGATAGTTTTGAATTGTTGACGTCGAGATATAGGGAAATGGTGTAAGGTTGTGCTACTTGATTGCATGTTGTGTGAAGTTGGTGTGTGCTGTAAATTGTGGACTGTTTCCAGCATGTTACAAACCTAAACTAGGTTTTATACACCATGTATATAGAATGGGTAATAGATACATATGCTTAGGGGTGGAAGGGATAAAATAACGTCGTTGGGTCGATGCTTACGGGTTGCTGCCCAAAGTTTATTTTTACATTAGATTAGACTGCCAAGAAGTGTTTCCTAGCTGCTAATACCAGTGTTATTGCCTACTCTATTGTAGATAAATATTTGACGGAAAAGGAGGTTAGTCCGAGGTAATAATGAGCTCATATATCGAGGTATGTAAGGCTATTCGATTTCGTATTACTTAGCATGAAATCTATACTATTCCTTGGCACATAAAAGGCACTTACCAACCCCGACACAACTATTAACCGCGTTTCAACTCTTTCACATGTTCATATACTCCCATACATAGTCACCTTCAAATCTGCATACATACTTGGATACCAAGTTACATGAGTGCTTGTTCCTAAATAAAGTTCACGAGTTGTTTCATCTCATACACATTTTATTAGTTGTATAATATACTCTTTTCATC
The DNA here is from genome assembly GCA_026153255.1 of Solanum medicagineum. NCBI lineage: Eukaryota > Viridiplantae > Streptophyta > Magnoliopsida > Solanales > Solanaceae > Solanum > Solanum medicagineum. The sequence continues at coordinate 4,801 of JAPFFP010044934.1, read as the reverse complement.
GTGGTATTGCGTTGTATGAGTATTTACATGTCAAATGCTACATCTAAATTCCTATAACTCCAATATTATGACCACCAAAAGAATCATCTCAAAGGTAATTGAAAGGTAAAGTATATTGCTTATTGATGGGTGGCAACCCGAGGGGTGGAAGAATCACCTAGCCAGGGTCAATCCTATCACGGGGGTAGCCCAAGGGGTGAAAGGAAAAGCCTAGCCAGGGCCGATCATAATATAGATTTACCACAGATCAGCTAGTCATTTGTAATACATATTGTGCATAGATTATACAGTAAAGGTAAAGTAATAAAAAGAACATAAAGTACATGATCCTCTAGTATAACTAAAGGTGGTATCTTATCCTACACCAGTGCATAGTTTCATTTGAGTTGTTATATCATATACAGTAAATTCCTTGCCTTACATATTCAGTACATTATCTCCTACTGACGTCGCTTACAGGGGACCTGCATTTCATGCTGCAGGTACAAGTGCTAGTAGATCTCCCCAGTAGGAACACAGGATATCCAGCTGCTATTACCAAGCTCGAGGTTGCTTCGGAGCTTTGGGTGTCTAGAACTTATAATTTTGTATTGTATAGTTAGTCGAGGCGGGGCTTGTCCTGACCCATATCAGATACTTTTCCTTATCTAGAGGATTTGTAGACTATGTAAATTAAAGTGTGGTTATGTCTCATACTTTAGACAACGTGGCCCCAATGGCCTAGCCATATGCATTTCCTTTTGGTTTGTTATTAGTGTTTACTTTTTTAAAGGCGTAAACGCATGGATACAGGTTGGTTCTGCCGAGCCTTATCGGCAACGGGTGCTAATCCACCTATGCTTTACGGAAAACTGGCACCCATTGCCAATAAGGCTCAGGAGAACCAACCTGTATCCATGTGATCTCTATACATATTATAAGGGATTTCTACATTCAACATGCCTTTAAGAAAGTAAACAGTAATAACAAGCCAAAAGGAAATGCATATGGCTAGGCCTTTGGGGCCACATTGTCTAAAGTATGAGACATGTCACACTTTAATTTACATAATCTACAAAACCTATAGATAAGGAAAAGTATTTGATAAATCTTAGGACAGGCCCCGCCTCGACTAACTATATAATACAAAATTATAAGTTCTAGACACACAAAGCTCTGAAGCAACCTGGAGCTTGGTAGCAGCAGCTGGATATCTTGTACTCCTTGTGGGGAGATCTACTAGCACCTGTACCTGCAACATGAAATGCAGATCCCCTATAGGGGACGTCAGTATGAGATAATATACTAAATATATAAGGCAGGAAATACTGTATATGAAGTAACAACTCAAATGAAACTATGCACTGGTGTAGGATAAGAGACCATCTTTAGTTATACTAGGAGATCATGTACTTTATGTTCTTTTGATTAATTTACTGTATAATCTATTCACAACATGTAATACAAATGACCAGCTGATCAGTGGTAAATCTATATTGGGATCGGCCCTGGCTAGGCTTTTTCTTTCACCCCTTGGACTACCCCCCATGATAGGATCGACCCTGGCTAGGTGATTCTTCCACCCCTTGGGTTGCCACCCATCAATAAGCAATATACTTTACCTTTCAATTACCTTTGAGATGTTTCTTTTAGTGGTCATGATATTGGAGCTGTAGGACTGTAGATGTAGCATATGACATGTAAATACTCATACAGGGCAATACCATGATGAAAAGAGTACATTACACAACTAATGAAATGCGTATGAGATGAAACAACTCGTCAACTTTATTTAGCAACAAGAACTCATGTAACTTGGTATCCAAGTATGTATGCAGATTTTAAGGTGACTATGTATGGGAGCATATGAGCATGTGAAATAGTTGAGAAACGGTTAATAGTTGTGTAGGGGTTGGTAAGTGTTTTTAAGTGCCAAGGAAGAATATAGATTTCATGCTAAGTAATACCAAATTGAGTAGCCTTACATACCTCGATATATGACCTCATTATTACCTCGGAGTAACCTCTTTTTCCCTCAAATATTTATCTACAATAGAGTACGAAATAACACTGGTATTAGCAGCTAAGAAACACTTTTTGGCCATCCAATCTAATGTAAAAATGAACTTTGGGCAACAACCCGTAAGCATCGACCCAACAACGTTATTTCATCCCTTCCGCCCCTAAGCATAAATGTCTATTACCCATTCCACATACATTGTGTATACAGCCTAGTTAAGGTTCGTAACTTGTTGGAAACAGTCCACAATTCACAGCACACACCAATTTAACACTACATGCAATCAAGTAGCACAACCTTATGTCATTTCCCTATATCTCGATGTCAACAATTCAAAACTATCCGGACTTTGACCAAACTATCCTTAACACATCTATACATAAAAATAGCCTTAAAATAGTCTTAGAATATCACCAAAGCAATCATGATGGATGTGAGGCAATAGACTTCCATCCATCAGCCCCCAAGTCCCTATCAAAATCACACTTAAGATAGCACAATAAAACTCGTTGTTAAGTGAAATAAAATCAGGGCGAAAACCTTAGATTAATATCTATAACTTAAACCATGTTAGGAACATCAACTTCTCTTCATAATCCAGCCTGCAAACTATAGAGAAGTGACTAGAAAAAAGGCAAGTGTGCACCAACTTTCTAAGCACATGCTGTTCGACCTTTGTTCACAAGCATAACTAACATATATTTCTTGTTTGTCATGGGATAAGTATAACAAATACATGGATACTTGAACTTACCTTAGCCTTCAAATTCAGGTTCCTTCAAGAACCCTAGATGGTTTTATTGGCTGCCTTGTGAAGTGAAGTAAAGAGAAAAAAAGAGTCTTTAGGAAAGTTGAAAATTGTTCCAAATTGAAATGACTTAAGGGACTGTTTTTAAGCCCTTTTAAAGGGACTATTTTGGCCAACATTCTCTTGAGCTTTTGACCACATACTACTAACCTAGTGATGCAGCAACTTGGGCCTCTCACTTGGGATTAAATTGGTCTCAAAGCTGATGGGCCTTGGCTGTCCATTTTCCTAATTCCTTTTCACTTAGTTTGGGCCCAATTAGTCAAGTAGGTTGTGATGTACTTGGACCCTTTTATTATTCATCTTGGTTGTACGTATTATCCATTTACGATGGTAAAACACGGGCTAAAGTTACACTCTTAACACGGACTTTATTCATTATCAGACTTGCATAGATTTGGCATCGGGTCTCGTCTCCGTTTAGCTAGCATATTTAAGCTAAGCATGTAGGTGACTCACCTACTAGCTTCCTAAGTCCTACAAGCACCTCACTTCTTTCACCTCGTTTAAGGTCGCGATCTCCTCAATTTGACTTAAAACTTATTTACACTCGATCCTCTTCAGCGTTAGACATATATGTCACCCTCTAATTTGAGATTTAAGCACTTTTAAAAAAAATTGGCGCTAATTTGGAAAGCCATATCACATTTCATTTGCATAGTACTAGTACTGTAAGATTTGGGGTATTACACTTTCATCGTAAGTATGTAAGCTTGAACCTAGTGATGTCTTGCATGTGCCTTTATTATAAGTCTCATTCCTATATGTATAAAGAGTATTAGATGTGAATTAGGTTCATAAGAGACCTCTAGTACTTAGTCGAGTTCAAAACCTCCCTATAAATTGAGTTTCTAGTATTAGATTATACAAAGATCAACTTTAAACGACAATAGCTCTTAGCATACAGAAAATTAGATGTCCAATGACCTACCAAATGAAAAGTCTTTGAATTAGCTTTTCAACGTAACTGATTTCACCTCATTTGAAGTTCAGAACCAAAAGTTATGATCGTTTTACTGGAGACTGCCAGGTGCAGAGTGTACCCACGAAACCTATTACGGGCCGTGGATTAAAGTACGGCCCGTCCGCTAACTCGTGGAAAAAAGTCCTGAAAATCCATTTTTTGGTCCAATATTTTATGGACCAATCTACGGGTCATAGAAACTTCTACGATCCGTAGATTGGGCTCGTGAAATTGATCTAGAGATCTCGAAATTCACCCAAAATTTTACGGAAGGGCCTCTACGGGCCGTGAAAGCTTTTATTGGACGTAGATGGGCTCGTAGACAATGTTGAGAAAGGTTATTTTGATCTTTTTCCACCTTTTTAAAGCCTAAACTAGAGGTTTTTACACCTTTATAAGCCCCTAAACATAACTATTCAGTCTATTTACATTCAAAACATATTACTTTGGATCCTTCAACTGATTTATGTTTGTAAAAAAAAAAAAAAAAAAAAGAGATGAACCCTACATACATTTTGCTTTCACGTGCTTATTAGAAGCCTTTTTTGCACTCACTACTTTTGCAATTACTTTGGGAAAATTAGTCAAACATATCCGTTTTCTAACTTAGAAATAATATGACATTATGCCTCGGACAATCTTTTGTTTTGACTTACATTATTTGAGGAGTAGTAAATATAATATTAACTTTAGTACATTACTTTTCTAATATTGTAAATTTAATATTTAAAAATATAAATTAAAAATAAGTATAATTGATAAGAAAAATAAATGAAGAAAGAAGTTATAAATTATATTTTAATTTGTAAAGAAAATAAATAAATTTGTGTTTCAAAATAAAACATAAAATACTTATGTTGCTATAAATCATTTCAATTAGGCATTTAAAAAAGGTTTAAATTGAGAGAGTAATAAATATAAAAGAAGGCTTAAACATTCTAAATTATGACTTAAAATATTTAAAGCATGCAAGGACTCTCTAAATTTCATCGATGTAACAGAAAATTGAGATTAAAAAAGTATATTATAT
>JAPFFP010044933.1:0-12003 GCA_026153255.1 Solanum medicagineum | reverse complement strand
CCCACTAATGCGAGATTCAAGCACATTTGAAAATTAGCGTCAATTTGTCCAAACCATGTCATGTTTCATTTGAATTGGACTAGTAGTGTAAGATGTGGGGTGTTACAAGTTCTAACACCTTCAATCCCAACAAGGAGGGGTAAAGATCTTGCTTTGATTTTACCTCATCAACCAAGGAAAATTTTAGACCATCAACAACCACAATACCACTATTATCAACCTCTTCCAACCTAACCCCCAATCTAGCGAACCGATGGACCTCTCTAGCCAACTCTTTGCCTGCATCATCAACATGAGCTAGGCTACCCATAAACACCCTACTCAAAGCATCGGCCACAACATTAGCCTTACAGGGATGATAATGTACACTCATATCATAACCCTTAAGAAGTTCTAACCACCTTCTTTGCCTCAAGTTGAGATCCTCTTGAGTAAACACATATTGGAGACTCTTATGATCGGTAAACACATCAACATGCACCCCATACATATAATGACCAAATTTTCAAAACAAATACCACGACGGTCAATACAAGATCATGAGTAAGATAGTTCTTTTCATGAGCCTTAAGTTACCTAGAGGCATAGGAAATCACCTTACCATTTTGAATCAAAACACAACCCAAACCAATTCGGGAGGCATCACAATACACTACAAACCCTTCCCAACCCTTCCTTTAGAGACAAGATAAGAGCGGAGACAAACTTATACTCAAGGTTTGGAAACTCTTTTCACACTCATCAGTCCACAAAAACTTATCCTTGTTTTGGGTCAACTTAGTCATGGGAGAAGCAATAGAAGAGAATTCATTCACAAACCTCCGGTAGTAACCGCTAATCCCAAGAAGCTTCTAATGTCGGATAGAGTCAAAGGTCTAAACCAATTTTTAATTACTTCCATCTTTTTAGGATCCACATTAATACCATCCCCCAACACCACATGACCTAGAAAGGCAATCTCTTTCAACCAAAATTCACATTTTTCATACTTGGGATACAACTTCTCTTCCCTCAATTTTTGTAGCACAACTCTCAAATAACCCACACGCTCCTCCTCACTCTGAGAGCTGATCAAGATATCATAAATGAAAACCACCACAAACAAATTAAGGTAGCGTTTGAAGACCCTATTTATAAGATCCATGAATATAGCTGGTGCATCGGTCAACCCAAAAGACATAACCACAAATTCATGATGCCCATACCAAGTCCGGAAGGCCGTCTTGGGAATGTTACACTCCCTCACCTTCACTTGATGATACACGGACCAAAAATCAATCTTAGAGAAGTGACTAGCCCCTTGAAGTTGGTCAAATAGATCATCAATCCTTGGTAGAGGATACTTATTCTTTATGGTGACCCTATTAAATTGTCGGTAGTCAATGTACATTCTAAGGGACCCATCTTTCTTCTTCACAAACAACACCGATGCACCCCAAGGTGATTGGCTAGGCCTAATAAAACCTTTCTCCAACAAATCCCTCAATTGCTCCTATAACTCCTTTAACTCTGTTGGGGCCGTATGGTAAGGGGGAAAGAAATGGATTGAGTATCGGGAAGAAGGTATATACCAAATCTATTTCCCTTTCGGGAGGAACACCAGGAAGATCATTAGGAAAGGTATCAAGAAACTCATTCACCACCGAAACCGACTTTATAGGGAGGCCTTTGGATACAACATCCCTAACCCTCACAAGATGATAGAGACACCCCCTAGAGATCAACTTTTGGGCTTTAATGCAAGAGATGAACCTACCCTTGACCACTACATCATGACTCTCCTACTCAAGGACAGGTTCATTTGGGAATTGGAATTTGACCCTATAGGTTCTACAATCATCAGAGGCATAACATGCATGCAACCAATTCATCCCATGAATAACATCAAAATCAACCATATCCAACTCAACAAGATCACAAGGCAATATTTTATGTAAGATACAAACGAGACAATATCTATAGACCTTTCTAGCAATAATAGATGCACCAATGGGAGTATACACCTCATAAGACTCACACAACAATTTGGGTTCAACATGAAACTTTTTGGCAGTAAGAGGAGTAAGAAAAGAAATAATGGCACCCAGGTCTATCAATGCATACACATCAAAATCAAAGACTTTTAACGTATCGATGACGATATCCGGTACTTCATCTACCCCTTGCCTCCCTTGAAGATCATAAAACCAATTATGGCTTGGGGCACCACCTTGTTGACCTTATCTCTATCCTTGTTGCGATTTCGTGGATAATCAATCATTTTGTGGCCTACTTCCCCACAACAAAAACAAGCATTGTTATCTCTCAAGCATGGGCCATCATGACCCCTACCACACTTTGGATACATAGCATTAGGCACCACTCAACCATCACCTTGGGCCCTTGGGTAGTCATTGGCAAATCTTCTATTAGGAGCATGAGAAGACCATTGGCCTTGATGAAGTCGGCCACCCTTGTGACTTTGGAACTTACCATCAAAATGGGCCCTCTTGGACTCATGACCCCTTCTCTTCCTCAATTTCTCCCTCTCCAATTGTTCGGCATAAGTCATCAAGCAGAACAAATCCATGTCACTAATAAAAATAGTGGCCCGACACTCCTCATTCACTAAATCAGATACACCCATCACGAACTTGTTCATTCTAGAACTTGGGTTGCAGCAACCAAGGCAAGATATGCAATCCCCAAAATGGGTTTTCCAAGAGAGAACAATAATCTACTCTAAAAACCTAAGAAAAGCTTCAAAATGTAATTGTAAAATGTCTATTGGTCGAACTCCTTTCAAAAACCTAACTTAAGATATATATATTGTTTACAAAATAACACTAGATTTACACAGAAAAGATAGCTGGCAGCTGATAAATCTCGCAGTTACGACTCGTAGGATGACCTGCGAGTCGTATTTGGGGTCTCATATCAGGTTCTTGGCATCTTGGACTGAACTAGTACGACCCATAGATACGAGTAGTTACTTGGGCTACAACTCGTATGTTTGTCTCATAGTCTGGGCCTTTAGTTTTTGGTCCAACATTTTGGCTCTTTGCTTCTTGTTACGAGTCCACCTATACAAATCATAGTGTGTATTACGACTCATAGGCTGGGCTCGTACGGGTGACCTTCACTTGGTAGATTTCTGATTTTTGGTCTCTGATTCCTGCTACAATACAACCTACTACCCGTAGCATGAGCTACGACTCGTAGGTAGGCTCTGGCCTATGCTTCAGCAAAATCTGCAACCTTTCTTCAAAATCATGTCAACCTAACTTTTCTGCAAGATTAACACAAAAACACATCAAAATACTAAAAAGTCGTTTTAAGAACTCACAAAATCTCTTATTTCAAGCACCAAATGTGTTGTATTTTGAAAGCACATCAACACCCTCAACTTAAAAGTGTTGCTTGTCCTCAAGCGATGACTCAATCTACGCAGACAAAGAGAAATACATAGTAACTATGCTAATCGCATATATATCAACTCCTCTGATTCAGATACCCAAGTACCATGTTCAAAATAGGATTGTGGAATTATTTAGCAAATAGGAACATAATGATATACCTAGCAATCCAACTATGATAAGCTAAGGAGCATCAACCGTCCACAATCACTGGTAAAGTCATATACTTCTCAAGTAGTGCAAATTCCCTCACTAGAAAGAAATCCCTTATAATCACTCAAAAGCATTTTAGAATTCAGGGACTGAGGAAGCATTCTCACTCACACAACTGAAATTCAATGCATACTGACTAACACCATAGGCTTGCCTCTATGCTCATCTTCTGTCTTAGTGATAAAGTGGAGGTGGATCACTTTAGGACTTATAGACTTGTAACATCGACTCAGGGTGCTTTGGTGAGGTATTTTGAGCAAATAGTGACTAAAGCTATCCTTGAACCATGTTCACCAACACTTTTTGCTTTCATAATCCACCCCTTTTAAACAAATGCACCCTTATTGTCCTGTTTTGAACTTTTTTCAAGTGTTTTCTTTCTCTTTTTCAGCTGAGCGTTAATTTCAAATTCATTTTTGCTACTTTTTTCTCAACTCAAGGCACTTTTCTTTTATTTTTCTTCACTCATTCATGTTTTTTCATTTCTTTCTTGATTTCCCAACTAACCACCTTATTATTATTACTTTGCCACAATAAGGGCCAACCTCAACTTAGGCTTTTAGCCTCGGGTGAAGTACATAATATCTATGCGTCAAACCAGGGCCACTAACTGCAGCCACCCTCAACTTAGGCCTTTGGCCTCAATCAAGGTTCACGTGTTCAAGGATAAACCAGGGCCAATATCAAGGCATTTCATCAAACAAGGTTAAGTCCGCAGAGTGTAAAGAAAGAATAAGTACATAAGAAGCCCAAAAATTTGGAACAAGGGATTGAATCACTTATTTGGTGGGTCATTTAGGCTAAAAGTGGTTTCACTCAAATAACGAAGGCCTAAGATCCTTTCCATATCCACCACATCACCAAACCAATTTAGAGTAACAAGACAAGTTTTCGGTCCATACAAGATGCATGAATGCAGCAAAATAAGCTCACAACACACATGGCAATTGCATCCACAATCAAGTATAGACTCACAGGTCATGCTTTCAGTCTCAGCTTACCTTCAATATATCAGAATAAACATTGCCAGATACTCAAAAATGTATGAACGCATCAATAATCACAACCTAAAAAATTTTGAGGGTACCCAGTTTTTCATCAAAAGTTTAAAGAACAATTAAGAATCATATATATGCCAAAAGATAACATTACTATGCATTTACAAATTATCTATACTTCCTAAAACATGCCAGTTCAATATAAAACTAAACATCCACAAGAAAAAAGAAACACGGCGAGAAAACCTTGGTATTAAAATAGGGGAAGTTATGGACTTAAGGCTACTTAGACTTCACCTTAATCCATAACGTCCACCACCCCACCAAAATAGGATACTTTTTCCTCAAAGTAGCAACACAAAGTAAAGGTGCAAGGGGCGTACCTTGGGTTGCCTCCTAGGAAGCGCCTTATTTATTATTGCGGCATGACAAGAAGCTTTTGCATTCATGCCTCTTCAAGGTCCCAATCTTCCACTGTTTTGATCTCTTCCATGTCACCCATATACCTTTTTACTCTTTGTCCATTGACTTTGAAGTTTTGCAATCCCTACTCTCTAATTCGATAGCGCCATGACTAAAAATGTGCACAACTCTGAAAGGCCCATCCACTTAGATTTGAGTTTTCCAGGAAACCACCGCAACCTTGAGTTGTAAAGCAATACCATGTCTCCCAGAGTAAACAGGCAATCTTTAATTCTGCGATCATGGTGAACCTTCATTAGTTGTTTGTACAAAGCAGAGCTTTCATATGCTCGTAGTCTAAACTCATCAAGTTCATTCACTTGCATCAACCTAGAGGTTGCAGCTTCTAGCCAATCTAGATTCAGTTTCTTCAATGCCCACTACACTTTGTGTTCAAGTTCAACCGGCAAGTGACAGGCCTTTCCAAAAACTAGTTGATACGAAGAAATTCCGATGGGAGTTTTGAAGGCAGTCCAGTATGCCCATAAAGCATCATCCAACTTCCTTGACCAATCAGTATGATTCACATTCACTGTTTTGTATAGGATTTGCTTTATTTCACTATTTGATACTTCCACTTGCCCACTAGTTTGGGGATGATGGTGCTTCACGCCATATCTTTCAAGGAGAGCTTTGAACAGTCGGTTGCAAAAATGAGAACCTCCATCACTGATAATTGCCCAAGGCATACCGAACCTGGAAAAACTATTTTTTCGAAGAAATCCTGTAACACTCTTACCCTCATTGTTCGGTAGGGCTACGGCCTCCACCCACTTGGAGACATAATCTACTGCAACTAGAATATACTTGCTACTATGAAAGCTAACAAAGGGTCCCATAAAATCAATTCCCCAAACATCGAATAATCCAAAATAGGATTTAAAGGAAGTTCATGCCTTCGTGAAACTCCGCCCTCTCTCTGACATCTATCACACAACTTTACAAAGTCATTGGCATCGTGATGTATAGACGGCCAATAGTAGCCACACTATGACACCTTGTAAGCCGTTCGAGCTCCACGGCCACCCACCAGTGAAGAGTGACATGCTTCAAGAATGCTCATCATCTCTGCTTCTGGAACACATCTACGGATAATCCCATCAGCAGAAATATGAAACAAATATGGCTCATCCCAGAATAACGTCTTTACATCATGCATAATCTTGCGACATTGATGGGTGTTCAAATTAGAGGGAACTATATCACTCACCATAGAGTTGGCATAATCTGCAAACAAAGGTATAAGATCATATGATTTTGCCACAACTCTTTCATCGGGGAATGAGTCATTTATGTCCAGCCCATCATTAAATTTTACCATAGCCTCATCTTCTAATCTAGAAAGGTGATCGGCAACCTGGTTTTCCGACTCTTTTCTATCAATCACGTCAAAATTGAATTCTTGCAAGAGAAGTACCCATCTGATCAATCTAGGCTTTGCATCCTTCTTTGCCATCAGATATTTGAGAGCCGCATGGTCAGTGTGTACAATCACTTTAGTTCACAACAAGTATGAACGAATATTTTCAAATGCAAACACCAATGCAAGCAATTCTTGTTCGGTCACAGTGTAATTTTTCTGAGCCACATTCAGTGCATTGATGGCATAATAGACCAAAAATAAGACTCTCTCTCTCTACATTGTCCCAACACCACACTGAGTATAACCCCACTTGCATCACATATTAGCTCAAGCGGTTGTGACCAATCTGGAGCTACAATAATGGGTGTTGTGGTGAGCCTTCTTTTCAACTCTTCAAAGGCGTGTATGTATGCATTATAAAATACAAACTTCACATCTTTCGTTAGCAACTTACACAGGGGTTGTGACATCTTGGAGAAATCCTTTATGAAACGGCTGTAGAATCCTGCATGTCCTAGAAAACTTTCGATACCTTTTATCAAAATTGGTGGCGGTAATTTTTCTATCACCTCAATTTTTGCTTTATCCACCTCAATTCTTTTGTCAAAATTCTGTGTCCAAGAGTGATGCCCTCTTTGACCATAAAATGATATTTCTCCCAGTTTAGCACCAAGTGGCTCTCCACACATCTCTACAAAACATCATGCAAATACAAAAGGCATTTTTCAAAAGACTGGCCAATGACACTAAAGTCGTCCATGAACACCTCTAGTATTTTCAACCATGTCCAAAAAGATAAATATCATGCATCTCTGAAATGTGGCTGGAGCATTGCAAAGTCCAAAGGGCATTCCCTTAAATGCAAAGGTACCATAGGGGCATGTGAACGTTGTCTTCTCTTGATCCTCAGGTGCAATAACAATTTGATTGTACCCGAAATACCGATCAAGGAAACAATACCATCCCTTTTCTGCCAGTCTGTCGAGCATCTAATCTATGAAGGGCATAGGAATATGATCCTTCTTAGTAGAAGCATTTAATTTTTTATAATCCATGCACACTCTCCATCCAGTGACTGGTCTCATGGGGATCAACTCGTTCTTTGCATTAGGCACCACTATGATGCCTCCCTTCTTCGGAACACACTGCACTGCGCTCACCCACGCACTGTCAGCAATCGGGTAGATTACTCTGGCATCTAACCAGTTGATAATTTCTTTCCTCACAACCTCTTGCGTTGGGGGGTTCAACTGCCTTTTTTGCTTAATACTTGGTTTGTAATCTTTGACTAGATGAATTTTGTGAGTGCATATTCCCGGGTGTATGCCAATAATGTCTGCAATTTTTCACCCAATAGCTCTCTTATACTGCTTGAGAACTGAGACTGTAGCTTCTGTTTGAGCTTCACTTAAATCTGCTGCAATGATGACAGGTAATGTACTACTCTCTCCCAAGTATGCATATTTCAGATGTGATGGCAATGCCTTTAACTATAATTTTGGTGGAACTTCTACAGAGGGCTTTGTAGCTGGCATCTCCCTGTTGCATAAATCCAAATCCAACCTTGCTTTTCGCCTCAACCCAAATGACAACCCCATAGCATTTACTGTTTTCTCATAATCAAGAATGTTGTCACCATCAAAGTTCATCAACACGGCTGCCAAAGGATCAACCCCAAGCCTCAATTCTATCGGGATTTCGGCTTCATCATTCATCCATTGAAATCATTAAGATGACTTGGAACTCAGACCTTTTCCCATCCTGTTGACCTGCTCGAAACATCACTGCTTCTTCACCAAACCTGAAAGTGAGAAGACTCTTCTCCATGTCTACTAATGCTCAACCTGTGGCTAAAAAAGGTCTTCCCAAAAATGATTGGAACTGTAAAATCAACCTCACAGTCAATTATAACAAAATTTGTGGGAAATACAAATTTGTCTACCTTTACCAACATATTATACAAGATCCCCATGGGCTTCTTGACTATTCTATCTGCCATCAACAACCGCATCTTTGTAGGGACAAGGCTCCCCAAACTAATCTTTCTGAATATGGAAAGAGGCATTAAGTTAATGCTAGCCCCTAAGTCACACAGTGCTTTAGCAAATGCTAGTTCTCCTACAGTGCATGGTATGGTGAATGCACCCGGGTCTTCGCACTTTTGCACTAATGACTTTATAGTGATGGCACTAAAACATTGAAATTTTAGAGAGGTCTTGGCTCACTTTTAACTTCTTTTTTACTAGATCTTTCATCCATTTAGCATATCCCAGGATCCTCTCAAGGGCCTCAACTAATGGAAGGTCCACTAATAACTTTTTTAGCACCGCCAATAACTGTTCAAACTTGTCTTCCTCCTTTCTCTTTCCAAGCCTTTGAGGGAAGGAGGAGGAGGCCTTGGAAAATTTTTATACTTCTTGGATCGCTCTTCTGTGTTGCACGATTTAGTTCATTCATTCATTCTGTTCTTGCGATTCCCATTTTCCACCTTTGGCATAGGGGAATATATCGTGCTTTTGCCACTCCTAGTCATCATCTCTATGCAATGCCCTTCGTTCTTAGGATTTTGAACCATGTTGCTAGGTAGGGTGCCCTTCTGTGAAGACACTTGCCCGAATTGTTGTTCGAGTTGCTTGATTGCCACAGAATGAGACTCAATTTTCTGATTTATGCTTGAAATATCTGTCCTCATCCCTTTCAAAGTCTCGTCGCAGTGATCCGCCTTTTTCAAAAATTTATCGAACATTTCTTCAATCTTCAAAGTACTCGACCTGGAGTCATGATTATATGGTGGCACATAGGGCCCATTCCTGTAGCCTTCTCTTCTTCCCCATTCTGCGTCTGGCACTCTGTCTCTCTCATAGTATCCACCCCTATTATTTCTGTATGCTCCATCTCAATTAAAGTTCTGAACTTGATTCCCGGAACCTTGCCTCCAATAGTCCGAGTTGGATCCTTGGGGGTTATTCCGGAAACCCGCTGCTTGGTTGCTCACATAACAGGCATCCTCATCAAACAATTGATCATCATACACAGGAGTAATTGGGGGTTGGTGAGTTATTGCTTCACACTAGCTTGGTTTGGCTTCAAAACCAAATCCATGCTCGCACGGAGTTAAGCAAGTTGCTCCATAATCTCTTCATTCACTTTTGCCTGCTCACTATTTGTGGTAATCGCACAAGAATTCTTTGTATTCCCACGCTCACTCTGACCCCATGCTCTGCTAGTCTTCACCACTTGTTCCATTCTTTCAGCTACTAGCTCAAACAATTGATCAAGAAAAACACCTCTCATGGTCGTGTTGGCGCAAGCTTTGCTATTATCATCAAGTGCTCTATAGAAGGTCTCGAGCAAAGCATCATCAAAAATTTTGTGATCAGGGACCATCCTCAAGTATTTGGTGGATCTCTCCCATGTAGTGCTAAGAGAGTCTCCAGGCAATTGCTCGAAGTCGTTAATTTGGTCCTTGAGCTTCAGCTTCTTCAACCTTAGGAAATAACTTTCTAGGAACACCCTCTACAGCTCAGCCTAACTCGTGATGGTACTCGGAGGAAGCTCAGACAACCATACAGCTGCATTATAAGTCAATGACAATGGAAACACCTTCAATCCAATAGCGTCAATAGAAATATTTTGTGTCCCCATGACACTTTTGCACATGAAGACGATATTTTGGAGATGATGGTGGGGATCCTCTGATGGTATCCCTGTGAATAGGCCACGGTTTTGGAGTATCTGGAGCAATCCACTTGATACCGCGAACTTAGCATCTACTGGTAGAGGGGGCAGTACTATAGAACCGGCAACGTCCATAGCCATAGGGTTCAATCGATACTGATTCCAGTCGTAAGCATTTGCATTGAAATCTCTAAGTTGTGGCTGGTTATCCCTTGGTGGTGGATTCTCCGCTCTTCTTAAGTCTTCCTCATTCATATCGATTTCCTCCTCAACCACAATATCCTCGTTAACTTAAGCCATTCTTCTAAACAGTCAATGGATCTCCAAATTAATCAGAGCTAAGGGTTCGCCTTGACTCCTTGTGTTGGGAACACAACCTAGCACAACCTGTAAGCAAACTCAAACAACAAAAACAAAAGTAAAATACACGAGATTCTAGAAATTGACACTAGAACTAACTAGTAGTGAATTCAAGTCAAAACCTAGCTGTTTTCCCTGGCAACGGCGCCATAATTTTTGATGTGTGATGGTCATGCTCCAATAAGAAAGTGATCGCTATCAGTAATTAACCTAACCGAAGTTAGGGTCGAATCCATAGGGAATACACGGCTTTGACTACAAGACTTCACTACTAATCATTTCTAGTATTTATGACTACAATCTCTAAATGGGGGGCGTTGTGATTCAAAAACAAAATAAAATAAACACTAATTAAAACGCAAGGAAACACTCAATTTTGGGGACAACTTGGGAATTGTGTTCCCCTTGGTTCATTGACTTGATTACCCTAGATACATAACTATAATTGGTGAGTCGCATGCAGGATGGTAACTTAGGTTCTTCCAACCCTCTGGTGAAGGTGAAGGTCGAATTTCACCATGGAGCTTGGTCGGCCACGATGGCGTGCCAACTAACCGTTACCAATAGTCTCAGTCAACCTCCCCTTGGTCAGGTTTGGTTGATTACACAGGAACACATCAATCGAATTCTATCATCTACTTCCCTTTTCCTATTCGTCACTACCTTGGTCAGGATCATGATAGTAGGCAGAGTTTGGTGTTGGCCACCACCAAACAACAATAAAATGAAGGGAAATAGATAATACATGCAAAACCCCAATCATAGAAATGCAAGAAAATGAGGTTATTTCAAGTCAATTATCCATGGTTCCCACAACCCCAAGTTGTGGGTGCTTAGCTACTCATGGCTAAAGCAAAACACACAAGAATGCATATAATAGACATAGTTGAGAGTTTCACCAATAACAATGAAGGAGATAGGCACCACAAGTTGCAAATCCACAAGCTTGATTGATCAACAATGAGTACAAGGCAAGATTTGCAATCCCCAAAATAGGTCTTCCAAGAGAGAACAATAATCTACTCTAAAAACCTAAGAAAAGCTTCAGAATGTAATTGTACAATGTCTATTGGTCGAACTCCTTTCAAAAACCTAACTTAAGCTATATGTAGTGTTTACAAATTAACCCTAGAATTTACACAGAAAAGACAGTTGGCAACTGATAAGTCTCGCAATTATGACTCGTAGGATGACCTACAGTCGTAGTCGGGGTTTCGTATCAGGGTCTTGGCATCTTGGACTGAACTGGTGTCACGACCCGAAATGGCGTGATAGCACTTGCTCAATCTCACTAGAACAAGTCAGCCTTAACTCAAAGGGATAATAAACATATTGTGCGGAAGTAATTAACTAGAGTAGATAACTAAAGCTGAGAATTTATATAAACTTAAATACCACCCAAGGATTGGTTGTGTATTTGGTATGGTTTCTTCATGAAAAACAAGAAGTATATGTTTTTATGTTATGCTGGAAATTCTAGACAGCATGTGTCCTAAGTATTGTTGTGAACGTTTCTTGTTGTTCAAGGAGGATT
>JAPFFP010044932.1:0-12003 GCA_026153255.1 Solanum medicagineum | reverse complement strand
TCGGGTTCTCCATTCGCCGTGTCACGTCTAAACCCTAGGCTTGGGTCATGACAAACTTGATACAAGAGCACTAGGTTGATAAATCCTCAGTGTCTAACACACCACGTTGATTAGAGTTCTATTCATGGGATTGAAGAGTGACATGACTAAGAATAGGAGGCTATGAGGAGTTTAAGGAAATGTTTCCCTTCTTCATGTTCTAAGTCGTGCTATAGAATTATGGTAAGTTTTTCCCCCTAATGATTGTTCCTTGCTATGCTAGATTATGCTGAACATTTGAGGAAGAAAGGCCCAAACTCCCAAGGGGCAACCTACCAATGGTGAGCTCCGGGATGCTCTCACTATGCTTGCCCAAGTTTTGGCCAACCAAGTCAACCAAGGGGTCCAAGCCCCTCGTGCTACTAACCCGGGAGCTAGGGCAAGAGACTTCATGAGGATGAATCCTCAGGTATTCTATGGGTCAAAGGTAGATGAAGCTCCAAAAGGGTTCATTGATGAGGTCTACAAGATCTTGAATATCATGGTTATTGGGCTAAATGGAAAGGCTGAGTTGGCGGCGTACCAACTCAAAGGAGTAGCCCAAATACGGTATGAACAATAGAAGGGGAAGAAGGGAAATGATAATGTGGTTCTTTGGAAGGAGTTCAAATTGGCTTTCCTTAATCGGTTCTTTCCTCCTGAGCTTAGAATGGCTAAATTGGTGGAGTTTATGAACTTGAAACAAGGAGCTATGAGTGTGAGGGAGTATGCCCTAAAGTTCAACCAACTTTTAATGTATGCTCCTCATTTGGTGACCGATCCTAGATCTAGGATGAATAAGTTCGTGATGGGGGTCTCCTGGTGAGTGAATGCCGGTCCGCCATGCTAACTAGTGACATGGACTTGTCTCAGTTAATGACATATGCCGAGGAAATGGAGGAAGAAAAGTTGAGGAAAAGGAGGGGGCATGAGGCCAAGAGGGCTTGGTTTGAGGGTAAATTCCAAAAGGGTGCTAGATTTCATCAAGGCCAAGGGTTTTCTCATGTTACTAATAGGGGATTTGCCAATGAATTCCCTAGGCCTCAAGGTGTTAGAGGTGTGGATCCTATTAATGTGTGCCCTAAATGTGCAAAGAGCTATGGAGAACAAAGGTTGTAACGCATGCTTTGAATGTGGAGAGCTTGGTCACAAAAAGGGTGATTGTCCAAGAAACCGTGGCGAAGGCCGGGGTGTGAATTTGATCCCATTGGGTAGAGGTGGTCCTCAAGGTGGTGCTCCAAGGAACAATCGATTTTATGCTCTACATGGAAGGTAAGGGGTTGGTGAGGTTCCCGACATTGTTACCGGTATGTTGAAAATCTTTAACTTTGATGTATACTTTGATAGATCCGAGTGCCACTCTTCCCTTTGTTACCCATTTTATTGCTGAAAGGTTCCATGTTGACCCCGAGTTGTTGCATGATTCATATGAACTGTCTACTCCTATTGGTATATCTATTGTTGCTAGGAAAGTTTATAGATATTATCCTATTTGCATCTTGCATAAAGTGTTGACTTGTGATCTTGTTGAGTTAGACATGGTCGATTTTGATATAATTTTTGGATTAGATTTGTTGCATGCCTACTATGCCTATATTGATTGTAGAACCCGTGGGATCAGATTTCAATTTCCAAATGAAACCATTCTTGAGTGGAAAAGTCAAGATGTGGTGGTAAAGGGGTAGATTCGTATCTTGCATTAAAGCCCGTAAGTTGATCTCTAAGGGATGTCTTTACCATCTTGTGAGGGTTAAGGATATGAAGTCTAAAGTCCTTTCCATAGAGTCGGTTCCGGTTGTAAATGAGTTTCTTAATATTTTCCCAACTGAACTAACCAGTCTTGCTCCCGAAAAAGAGATAGATTTTGGCATAGATCTCCTTCTCGATACTCAACCCATCTCCATTCCCTCCTACCGTATGGCCCCGACGGAGTTGAAGGAGTTAAAGGAACAATTGAAAGATTTGTTCGAGAATGGATTTATTAGGCCTAGCCAATCACCCTTGGGGTGCACTGGTGTTGTTTGTAAAGAAGAAGGATGGGTCACTTAGAATGTGCATTGACTACCGACAACTCAATAGCATCACTATCAAGAATAGGTATCCTCTTCTAAGAATTGATGATTTGTTTGATTAATTGCAATTTTCTCTAAGATTGATCTTCGGTCCAGGTATCATCAAGTGAGGGTGAGGGAGTGTGATATTCCCAAGATGACCTTCCGAACTAGAAACGGGCATTATGAGTTTTTTGTATAGTCGTTTGGGTTGACCAGTCCACAAGCCATCTTCATGGACCTAATGAATAGGGTCTTTCAAACCCTAACTTGATTCCTTCATTGTGGTATTCATTAATGATATATTGGTCTATTCACATAGTAAGGAGGAGCATATGGGTCATTTGAGTCTTGTCTTGCAAAGATTGAGGGAGGAGAAATGTCACGACCCAAGCCTAGGGCCTAGACGTGACACGATGAATGGGGAACCCAAAGGAAACCCCAAACAAGCCTCTTAACTTGTCATTACACATCCTTGATCGTACAATCATATAAAAGACATATAGAGTAAGAATATGGGCAATGGGGCTAAGGGAAAGCTTGCATAAAATTCATAATCAAGAGGCAAGAGTCAAAGCTCATAACATGGATACATAACTTATCCAATAAACACCTCTAAATACATAGAGCGGGGGCCAATACAAAGTAACCGAGATCACCCTCATAGTCAAAATAGAACGTAAGAAAGTGTCTCAATACATAGATAATAGCAACATATACTAACATCCACGAAGTGGAGTACTCACTAACTAGCTTTGAGCAGAATCGATCTAGCCACGTAGAGGAGAAAGACGATCAACTTGAGCACCAATTCCTACATAGTGATATCATTACACATCATTGGATGTGGAAACATATAAAAGACATAAAGAGTAAGAATAGCGGCAAGAGGGACTAAGGAGAAAGCTTGCATAACATCATAATTAAGAGACTAAGAGTCCAAGCTCATATCTTAGATACATAACACATCCAATAAATACATCTACTACATAGATAAGAGCGGGGGCCATGACAAAGCACCCAGGCTTACCCTCATAGTCAAAATGGAACATAAATAAGAGTACCTCAATACATAATAAGAGATGACGTAGATGAACGTCCCCGGAATGGAGGACTTACCAACTAGCTTGAGTAGTATCGAACTAGCCATGTGGATGAGGATGATCAACTTGGGCAATGGTTCCTACATGGTGATATGACGTAGGCAAGAGTATGTGTTAGTATGTTTGAATGTACTAAGTATATGGGATGCAATGTAACAATAGATAGACATCATACTCAAAATGCTTACATTAGACAATAGGCATAGTATAACAATATGACATGTATGATCAATGCATAAGTAAAACATACTTAAGTAGCTCATGTGTATACTGGATATCATATGTGTTGATGAGACTAAGGTAAAATCCCAACATTGGTTGGGAGATGCCATTCACACCTGGACACCCTATGGCAAGGTACATACCCCTCACATGGTTGATTCCATTCATACCACCCTGGTGGCAAGGTACATATCCCTCACATGGTTGATGATATTCACACTTGGAGACCCTGGTGGCAAGGTACATACCCCTTACTTGGTTGATGCTATTCACGCCTGGACGCCCTGGTGGCAAGGTACATACCCCTTACATGATTGTTCGGGCTCCTATACTCCCTAGATCGGGCATGATCTAATACAACACATTATATAGAACATATATATATCATGTACATAAGCTCATTTCATCATCATATAGTAAATCATATCATATCTCATGTTTTGGACTTTAATTTCCACAAGAAACCCTAGCCGGACATTTTTATAAAACACTTAGGGGGTGTAATGGGGGTAAAATACGATGCGATTAAGCGATAAAATCTTGCAAGGAAATATGTAGTAAAACCATCAATCAACACCTTGTAACACCCCTAAGATAGTCATATCAAAACCCTTCATCAAATCCAACATTAGATCCAAAATTTAGAGCTCAAAACATTCTAAAACAACTATACTTTCATTAACTAAAACTATTGTACAGTAAATTTCTCAATATACAAAAGACCCACATGTAAAATCAACTTTAAATCATGCAATATTAGTAAAATGGAGGCTTAAGTACCATGGATGAGATGACCCAATGGTTCAACACCACATACCTTAGCTTTGGAGAAGTTCTTGGTGAAGATTGAAAATGGAGGCTTGAAGGTTGAAGATAATCCTTAGCTTGGGATGAGGGTTTTGAGTCTTGAATTTAGAGTGAAAATATGGCTAAGTGTTTTAGTGAGTGTTGAGAAATTTATTGGGGGATATGGGGATGAAATAAGGCTAAGTATAGGTAAAAACACGTTTGGAAATACTTAGGTCCAAGAACCCAAAGCCTTAGACCGAGATAGAAATCACTGGCAGTGAAATGCATATGCGGACCTATCGTGGAGGCCAAATTAACACATGTCCATGACAGTTGCGCGTCTCGGTGCTGTCGAAGACCGTCTCTGGAAATTGAAATTTTGGAAATTTGAAATTGTGATTCGATTGCTCTAAAATCGGGGCTAGACCCTTCTCCCGCTAATTTTGACCCCCTGAACAAGAATATGAAAGTCGAATTTTCAAAATAGGAAACAAATTTTGAGAAATATGGAATTTAAATTTTCAGGCATTCCGAGGCATATTTTTGGGAACTTTTTGGGGTCGTTTCAACATCTCCCCCTTGGGAACATTCGTTCCCGAATGTAAAAGAAACATACAAGATAAGAGTGATCTTGAAAAAATCAACCCCAATAAGAATGCAACATAACATATAAAACACCATTTTCAAATTCTCAACTTAAGTGTTAAATCATCATAAGTTTGCCAACTTAAACATGAATGAATATGAATGACATAGAATCTAAAATGTAAGACTTGAAATTATATATGGGACTTAGGATTATTACCTTAGGCTTGAGTGGAGTGGAAAAGATGAGGATACTGTTTTTGCATGTCCACTTCGGCCTTCCAAGTAGCACTTTCAATTTGTTGGTTCCTCCGAAGGACCTTAACAGATGCAACCTCTTTGTTCCTCAATCTCTTAACTTTCCTATCCAAGATCTAAAATGGAACCTCCTCATAAGTCAAGTTATCCTCAACAACACCCACAACATCAAGAGGCACTATGGCATTAGGATCACCAACACACTTTCTCAACATGGAAACATGGAATACCGGTGAACCAAATTCATTTCACTAGGCCACTTCAACTCATACGCTACCTTGCCAACCCTATTTATCACCTCATAGGGACCAACATACCTGGGACTCAACTTCCCCTTTTTACCAAAATGGACTACACCTTTCATTAGAGAAACCTTCAAATAAACCCAATCACCCACTTGAAATTCTAGGTCTCTTCATTTTACATCGACATAGGATTTTTGACGACTTTGGGCTATTCTCAACCTTTCCCTAATCATCTCAACCTCTCAAGAGCCTCCATACCTAGATTCGGTCCCAATAAATCTACCTCCCCAACCTCAAACCAACCAACCGGTGATCTACAATGTCTCCCATAAAGAGCCTCAAAAGGACACCGATACTAGAGTGATAGCTATTGTTGTTGGCAAACTCAATCAAAGGAAGATGGTTATCCCATCTACCTTTAAGCTCTAAGATACAAGCCCTAAGTATATCCTCAAGTGTTTGAATTGTCCTTTCGGCTTGGCCATCTGTTTGAGGGTCGAAGGCCGTACTAAGGTGAACATTGATACCAAGACCCCTTTGAAAAGACTTCTAAAAGTGCGAAGTAAATTATGCACCCCCATCTGATATAATGAATGATATAATGGATAAAGGAACCCCATGTAACCTCACTAACTCATAGATGTACAACCTTTCATACTCTTTCGCCCCATATGTAGTCTTGACTTGTAGAAAATGAGCTGATTTCATCATTATATCAACCACCACCCATATGGAATCAAAATATTTTCTAGTCTTGGGCAACCCAACCACAAAATCCATATTAATCACCTCCTGTTTCCAAGTAGGAATCTCTATGTCTTGGGTTAGGCCACCCAAACTTTGATATTCGGCTTTCACTTGTTGACAACTATGGCAACCGAAAAACAAATTTGGCAATGTCCCTCTTCATGCCTCCCTACCAATACACATCCCTCAAGTCTCTATACGTTGTGGTGGAACCAGGGTGGATAGAGTAAGAAGAACTATGGGCCTTATCAAGGATTCTCTCCCCAAACCATCAACACATGGCACACACAACCTACCTTGGTATCTAAGGGCCCCATCTCCCCCTTGGGAGAAAACCTCTATTTTGTCCTCTTTCAGCAAGACCTTCAATATAAGCAAGGAGGAGTCTAGCACTTATTTTGCTATCACTTCATCAACCAAGGAAGATTTGGAACCATCAACAACAACACCATCACCCAGTTCTTCCAACCTAACCCCCAATCTAGCCAATCTATGCACCTCTCTAGCGACTTCCATATGACCACCATCAACATGAGCTAGGCTACCCATGGACACCTGGCTCAAAGCATCCGCCACCATAATTGCCTTACTCGGATGATAATGTACATTTATGTCAGAATCTTTGAGAAGTTCTAGCCACCTTCTTTGTCTCAAGTTGAGATCTTTTTGAGTGAAGACATATTGAAGACTCTTATGATCGTTGAATATATCAACATGTACCCCATACAAGTAATGACGCCAAATCTTTACTGCAAAACACAACGGCGGCCAACTCTAGATCATGGGTAGGGTAGTCCTTTTGATGCACTTTTAGGCTATGACCTTACCATTTTGCTTTAGCACACGACCCAAACCAACTCTAGATGCATCACAATACACAACAAAACCCTCAAGCCCATCCGGTAGTGACAATATAGGAGCGGACACAAGTCTATCTTTCAATGTTTAGAAGCTCTTCTCATATTAATCGGTCCACACAAACTTAACCTTCTTTTGAGTCAATTTTGTCATAGGAGAAGCAATGGAGGAGAACCCATTCACAAACCTTCTATAGTAACCCACAAGGCTCAAGAAACTCCTAATATCCGACGGGGTCAATGGTCTAGGCCAATTGCTAATTGCATCGATCTTATTAGGATCCACCTTAATACCATCCCCCAATACCATTTGACCTAAGAATGCAACTTCCTTCAACCAAAATTCACATTTTTCGTATTTAGCATACAATCTCTCCTCTCTTAAGGTTTGTAACACAACCCTCAAATAGCCTATATGCTCCTCCCTACTATGTGAATAGATCAAAATATCATCAATAAAGACTACAAGAAAGGAATCAAGGTAGGGTTTGAAGACACTATTCATTAAGTCCACGAAGATGGTCGGTGCATTAGTCAACCCAAACGACATCACAACAAACTCATAATGCACATGTCTAGTCCGGAAAGCCATCTTGGGAATATCACACTCCCTCACCCTTACTTGATGGTACCTAGACCGAAGATCAACCTTAGACAACAAGCTAGCCCCTTGCAATTGGTCAAACAAGTCATCAATTATTGGAAGAGGATATCTATTCTTTATAGTGACCCTATTGAGTTGCTGGTTGTCAATGCACATTCTAAGTGACCCATCTTTCTTCTTTACAAACAACACCGGTGCACCCAAGGGTGATTGGCTAAGTCTAATAAATCCCTTTTCCAACAAATCTTTCAATTGCTCTTTTAATTCCTTCAACTCCATCGGGGCCATATGGTAAAGGGGAATGGAGATAGGTTGAGTGTTGGGAAGGAGATCTATGCCAAAATCTATCTCCCTTTCAGGGGGGACACCGAAAAGGTCATTTGGAAAAACATCAAGAAACTCATTTACAACCGGAACCGACTCAATGGGAGGCACCTTAGACTCCAAATCTTTAACCCTCGCAAGATGATACAAACACCCCTTGGAAATCAACATATGGGCCTTAATGCATGAGATGAACCTAGCCCTTACCACCACATCATGACTCTCCCACTCAAGGATGGGTTTATATGGGAATTGAAACTTGACCCTATGGGTTCTACAATCAATAAAAGCATAGTATGCATGCAACCAATCTATCCCAAGAATAACATCAAATCAACCATGTCTAATTCAACAAGATCACAAGGTAAGTTTTTATGCAAGATGCAAACTGGACAATTTCTATACACCCCCCTAACAATAATAGATGGACCAATAGGAGTAGACATCTCATATGACTCATGCAACAACTCTGACTCAACATGGAACCTTTTAGCAACAAAGGGGGTAACAAAGTAAAGGATGTCACCTGGATCAATCAAATCATATACATTAAGATAAAAGATTTTCAACATATTGGTAACAACATCGGGGACCTCACCAATCCTAGGTCACTCATGTACATTCAATAGGAGCTCCGGTTCCTACATGTGAGATGCAATGCTAGCAAGAGATAGCAATGTAATCAAAATGCATAATAAAAACAAGAGGACAGGTATGACATCAATATGGCATGCATGTTCAATGCTTAAGGTAAAACATGCTAGTAAATTATGATCATGAAATATAAATTGAATATGAGAAATATACTCAAACCCCTTTGTATCAACTTTCATGAAATGGGCCAAATAACCCCCAGTCACCTGACGATATAACCTTTCGAGAGTGTTATCAATATCCCTACTGTACGATATAGTCTCTTTGGTAGGTAGTATAAGATGCCCCCTACTTTATAATATCATCTTTTGGGTAGGGATCGTGATTCATTTTATCTTACGGCATGTCTTTTACAATAGAATGTCCACACCTTACGATATGATTTTTTCGGTGGGAACCTTTAGTCTTTCTTCCTTACGGCATGACCTTTTCGGTGGGATGTCGATACCTTAAGATATAATCTTTTCGGTAGGCACAATTTGCTATTCTACCTTATTGCATGACCTTTTTAGTAGGGTATCCATACCTTACGATATGATCTTTTTGGTAGGAATCATTAAACACTCTACCTTACGGCATGACCTTTTCGGTAGAATCATAGGACTAGCTCATCAAACCATCACATTCAAATCATCAAGAAAGAGCTAGTCACTTTCCCTTGAACACAACAAACATAAGTACCCAACAATCTATATGCAATACCATAGGTAATATTCCATGAAAACAACTCATATAGACATCCCTAGCATCATCCGAAAGTTATCATATACCTACACTTCCTCACCTCATTATATATCATATGCATACCATCATCTCATCCTCATTCCATCATTATACATCATATGCATACCATTATCTCATCCTCATAAGACATACATTGGACCTTCAATTCCAAAAGAAACCCTAGCCGGACATTTTATCAAACACCTTGGGGTTTGTAATGGGGGTAAAAGACCATGCAATTTAGAGATGAAAACATGTAAGATAATATGTAGTAAAACCGTCAATCAACACCTTGCAACACCCCCAAGACATTCACATCAAAACTCCTCATCAAATCTAACGTTGGATCCGAGGTTTAGAGCTCAAAACATGCTAAAACAACCATACTTTCATGAACATAAATCACTGTGCAGTAAATTTCTCAATATACAATACCCACATGTAAAATCAACTTTAAGTCATGCATTGTTAAGTAAAAGAATGTTTAGGCACCATGGGTGAAAGGACCTAATGGTTAAACACCACATAGCGTAGCTTTGGAGAGGTTCTTGAAGAAGACTTTAATGGAGACTTGAAGCTTGAATGAGGTCCTTGATGAAATCTTTAAGATTGGTCTTGAGTGTTGGACTTGAATTTAGGGTTAAATATGAGTCTAAATATTTGAGCGTGTTTTGGGGAATGTTTAGGGTGATATGAGGGTGAAATAAGGCTAAGTATATGTCTTTTCAAGTGTGGGAACCCTTAGGCCTAAGACTCATAAGTTTTGGATGGAAATCAAAAAAATAGGACCCAAATAACACTAGTCTACGTCGCAGAGGCGACGCGGATTGCTCACTGGAAACTGAAATTTCTTCACGAACGAGTTTAACAAAATGGGCATAAATCCTTCATACGAACTCGGAATGAGGTGAAACGAAATGCGTTGGAAAGCTAATTCAAAGGCATTTAAGTTGTTATGCCGTGGTCCACTCAATTATTTGTTTGCTAAGATATATGTCCCTTCAAAGGGCACCCTCCTAAATAGAGTTTATTGCGATTTTTGGATTTCTATACGGTTGCTCTAAAATTCGGGTTAGACCCATTTCCCACTCAATTTAACCCCTTAAACAAGAATATGAAGTTGAATTTTTGAAATAACAAATGAATTTTTAGATATATGGAAAACAAGATTCCGGGCAGTTTCGAGGCACATTTTCGGGCACTTTTTTTTGGGGTCGTTTCAATATCTCCCCCTTGGTAACATTCGTCCCCGAATGTATAAGGGATGTACAAGAGAAGAATAATCATAAAGAGATCATACCCAATAAGAATTCAACAATACACTTTAAAACACCATTTTCAAAACTTCGGCATAAGTGTAATATCATCATAAACTTGCCAACTTCAACATGAATGCATATGAATGACATAGGGGCTGTAATGTAAGACTTGGAATCTTAAAAAGGACTTGACATGTCATCATTAGCTTGAATAGAATGAAAGAAATATGGACATTTCTCCTCCATGCCCGCTCCGGCTTCTCGAAAGATACATACGAATAGAGGACTCTTCCCAAAGGGCCTTGAAGAACACTAAATCATTATCAATCAACTCCTCCACTCATCCATCTAACACCCCAACTGGGACCTTCTCTTAAGCCAAATTACCCTCCTTAAGACCTGAAACCTCAAAGTGTTCTGCAGCACTAAAGTCATCAACACATCATATCCACCTAGAAGCATGAAGAACCGGACGAATCATATCTACATCCATAGGCAATTCCCAAACTTGTGCAACCTTATCAACCTCCCTCTACACTCTATAAGGACTCACAATCATCAAATCAATTGTCAATCTTAAATACACCTAACCCACTTGGTACCATAGCCACCATATCCCCCTTGGGAGTCAACCTACACTCTATCATTCCCTCACTCAATACTTCCAACTCTAATAGGGCGAAATCGAGGCCATGCTTAATCTAAGTCTCCCCAACTAACGAAGATTCGGAGCTATCAAGAACTCTATATTACCATCCTCAAATTCCTCCAACATAATCCCTCAATCTAGCCAAACTATGGACCGCTCAAGTCACTTCTTTGCCACCATCATCAACATATGCTAGGCTACTTTGGGAATGAATCACAATACTAGCCTAATCAGGAAAGGTAATGCACGTTCACACCATATTTCTTAAGGGGCTCTAACCATCTTTTGCTACCCACAATGCCCACCTATCGTATTTAGCAAATAACCTCTTATCCTCCAAGGCTTGCAATACTATCCCCCCAAAATTCACAACCTCTAAACAAATCGATACCTCATCAGTAGAGACCACCACAAACATATGAAGATAGGGTTTTAAGACCCTATTCAAGAAAACCGTAGACATAGCCAATGCATAAATCAATCAAACATCGCCACCAACACTCACAATGCTCACTCCTATTCCGAAAAGTCACCAAGGGATATCACCTATCTTCATCCTCTCTTGGAGACAAAACCCGACCCCAAGATCAATCTTAGAGAAATGACTAACACATTGTAATTGACCAAAAAGATCATCTATCCTTATCCATCATACTACAACCTTACGAGTTTTACACTCATTAAAAACACATGCTATGGAAGTAGCCCAAACTACCCCAAGACCCTCATCACAAGATGCTAAGTTGTCATCCCATAAGAATACTTATAATATGTATGTACATACTTTCAAAGAGGCAATAGTTATTTTCCAATTCATTTCAATGCACAATCGGGCTTGAAAGTCAAACACCATTCATAATAATTCATACTTAGGCTCAAATGCCAAAATCATAATTTCATAGTCATAATACTCAT
>JAPFFP010044931.1:0-12003 GCA_026153255.1 Solanum medicagineum | reverse complement strand
ATGTGGGACAATTTCCCAACTAATCTAACTAAATAATAAATTAACTAATACAATACAATTAATTAATAAATTAGTCAACCAATAATATCGCTTATATTATTCTTGCTTTAATTTAAGTTTAGTATTTTTCTTTTAGTTTGAAGTAGCCATGAACCAATTATTGGACACCATCTAGACAGTAGTTATAGAGACTTTATAGACGAGATAGTGATATGGATTTTTTTGATGTCTTTAATTTTTGACTAGTTTCCTTTCATACTGGTCTCATGATGTTGGATTTGAATTGATTATTGGTTTGAAAACTTTTATTATATTTGATCATTGGTTAGCCCACTAGACTGTAGTCTAAATATCTACGGTGAGTCTTCTGTTGTATGATTGACGATTTGATCATGTCAAGTGGTTCGTTCGGGAATCAGTAATATTTTTTCAGTATCGATCATGTCTAGGGTACTCTCCTAGTGCGTGATAAAACAATTGCCAAGAAATATCTTAAACCTATTACTTATAGAAGACAAAATTATTTGAACTAGTACATTCATGCTTAACAGATTTTATGAACATTGTTAGCAAAGTCTAAAATAAGTATTCTGAACACTAAAGTATATTTTTCTTAAGTCTAAAGATGGGGAATGAAAGCATACTTTTTAAAATCCAAAGTAGAAGCGAAAAAACAATTAGACAGAATTCAAGAGGCTTAGACCTATTAAGAGAGGTGAAATTGATGTGCCTATCAATGTGTCATATAATGCTTCTATATCCATGTTTGTTAATTTTCGTGTCTTCTTCTAATATTACTGATAATGAGCATTAAATTGATCTTAAAAGAAGCAAAAGATAGACAATGGAGACTACCTTTTGTCCTAATTATCCACTAATTTACTGAGAAAATTCAATATTAATATTTTAAAAGACGAATTAGTGTCTTTCTATTTAACAAAAATAAATAATTCCCTAAAACTTATGATCAATTAATGAGGTCAATACGCGCGCACACTTATATATATATATTAGTCTCTGAAAACGTGCGTTGCACGTTAATTCAAAAATTTTAATATTAAATTTATATTACAGTATGATAAATTGAATGCACATATATCTTAGAACTTTCGTTGATCTATATTAATAATTTTTCCCATAATAAAATTAAAAGGACAACTTTCGAACTCGTACTGACCAATAAAAAGCTTTATCGAAAGTCATAAAGTAGTTGCATGTGATGACAACACTTCTATTTTGTATGTTTATGGTTTGCATGTTTTGATTATCAAAGTTCCTTGTAAATGAATATTATTATTTTTAAACCTCAGAAAAAAAATATTATTACTCAGTTCATCAAAGCTTTTAGACAAACCTTTTACAATTAAGAAGGTAATAATGCCAGAAAAAGAAAAATATTACAGTATATATATAATATAAGAAGAGAGGAATGAAAATTTTGACTGCATATTTAGTATTTACTATTCCAAAAGCTCACGACAATGACCAAGTTTAAAGTTCACAACTACATCTAGTTGACAAAAATTTGCAAACATATGATCAACATAAGATTGTTTACTATATATAATGTTCTTCTACAATTATATTCAATTTATTCTTTTTTTTTCTGCTGCTGCTTTTTCTTGTTGATTAGCAACTTCAAGCATGTTCTTCTACACTTGTATTCAATTTATTCTTCTTTTTTTCGCTGCTATTTTTTCTTGTTGATTAGCAACCTCGAGCCTTTTTTTCATCCCTCATTTGAAGTTTTTAACTCTCTTTTCTTCGCATATTGAATTGTGCAATTTCCTTTATTTGATCTCCTATGATTAGTATTCATCTTTGTAAGTTGATTCTTAAATAGCATTGGAGAATGACCTTTTAAATTCAAATTTTAATTCTGAAACTAATTACTACATAATAGTGGAGAATAATTCAGCTTTTAAATCTAAATAATAATGGATAATTACTTTTCAAATGCAAATTCAATATAAAGATTATGAATGAATAAACTTTATAGAAGGTGGAAGTTTCAATCAAATTAATAAATGTGGGAATAAGAAAAGGTTGTATTCTAAGTTAGTACTAATAAAATATACTACTATAATAATTACAGGCAGATAAACCAATAAAACCAATCATCCACTACTTATCCGATTTTGGTTCATCTAATCTTTTTCATTTTGTTTATTAATTAGTAATAAAACTATAAAAGTCATCTTGTAAAGTTATAGTTGTTAGACTTCTAATGTAACCTTTATCTAATCAAATATTGTTATTTATCAAGATATTTAACTAGAATTTTATTTCATGTAGGGGCAAAATGGTAATTCCATTTTTTGCTTTAGGAGCTTCCCACATTTAGTATAATATGATATATATGTTGAAATAGACCATCTAAAGTGAACTAGACTTTATAATTTCTTGTGTAAATTCGTAAGTAGCAAGTAGATAATTTTAAAAAATTGATAACTGATGGTACAATTAATAAATATAAAACTAAACTTGTAATTAGGGGTTTAGATCAAAAGAAAATGTTAACCACTTTGATTCTATTGTTGTGTGATCAAAATAGCAGCCATTAAAATTCTTGTTGCCTTAACCACTAATCATATTTTGGTGGCACATCAAATAAAGAAAGAGATCTATATAACTCTATTTGAGGGGTTTGTAGTATTTCTTTTGTTCCAATTTAATCTCACTATTGTACTAGTATTTTTCCAACACATGTTAACTTAATTACTACTTGTTGAGAGGAAGGGATGATCTCAACACAATGTTTTGAGAAGCACCTAAGTTATTCTTGATTGAGAAACACAATGCATTAATTGGCAGTTGGTAAAGCCATATTAAAAGATCTGACCTGATAAACCCATGCCTTGATGCTCCAAGAACCAAGTTCTGGATGGCAGCACTAGATAAATATTCCGTTAGTGCTTTTGCTACATCTGAGTCTTCAAGTATAACATCCAAGCAACGAATCTTTTCAAGACAAAAACACATCAACAAAATATCCCATCAATAATATGACTTGTTTTAGTCCGTTTTAGAAAGAATAACTTACATCTTTACGTGTACACAAACAATGAAAACTAACAAACAATTCTTTGGTTTGTTTCTCAAGCTTCTGTCCGTGTGCAGATAAATTTCCATCTACAACGTGAACACCACCACAGTTTCCATCTGTGTATTCAAATTTGATGTTTGTTAGCTAACAACATTAGGAATTCCAGTTGTGGACTTGGATCATCTGTACCATAATGTTGTACCAAGTAAACTAAAACCAAATTGGAATCAACTATCACCACCATGTTAAACAAGTCATCCTCAACTACAGAGTGAAAGGAATAATGCCAACCATCTTATATGTTATGACATACAAAATATATTCCTGAATTTGGCGCAAATTTATTAGTTTTGTCTCCAAATTATTGATAGTCTTGAAAACAAATTAAACTTAAATATACCCCAGATTTGCCACATGACATGGCAAGTGGTCTCAAGCTCTTCTAGGAGCATGAAACTCTTAATAAAAAGCCGAGAAAAGTGCTTAAAACACTCACAAACTTTACAAGAATTTAGGGACGTATTTA
The DNA here is from genome assembly GCA_026153255.1 of Solanum medicagineum. Classification (NCBI taxonomy): domain Eukaryota; kingdom Viridiplantae; phylum Streptophyta; class Magnoliopsida; order Solanales; family Solanaceae; genus Solanum; species Solanum medicagineum. Next base: position 8,431 of record JAPFFP010044931.1, on the reverse strand, counting down.
ACTTGTATTGCAATTTCAAAGTTATATGTAAGTTCGGTCAGTTAAGTAAAACTGATTTTTTTAAGACCGTCAATAACCAAGTATGAAACTAATAATTCGTGTTAGGGGTGTTTTGAATATTTCTTTCTTTTATTAAATAAGGGGAAAAATGATAAATATATTTCTCAACATTGGGATTTACAACGAATAATATGCTTCTTTAAAAAAGTGGTGCATATATATATGCTTTATCTAGTTTTGTTTACTTATTCTTTTTGTTAACAAACCTTTTGTGGTAATCGAAACAAATTAAAATAATTTTTGGGTAACAAGAAAAAGAAAAGGTAACTTTTGTGAATGAGCATAAACTTGAATGGAAACAAGATCTTAATTCCCTTTTCTTACTTGGTGAATTGCTTGAAATCATTGTTAGCTCATTTAAAACATATACACACAAGAAGAAATGGTTAGGATAAACATACATTGTGAAGAATTTGGCTTTGTGACAACATGTATAAGGACAAGAGTTTGTCCTCTCTTAACCAAATTGTCAGTGGCCCATTTGATAGCATATTGGCTTCCTTTATCTTTGTCAATAGCAAGTGCAACTACTCCATTCCCATTTCCATGACCCCTTCTGTTTGCAGGGCTTCCCTTATTATTTGGGAGCCACATTTTATCCCTTTTCAATAATCTCAACTTAGAAAACATGCATCATATGTCAAAGTTCCCTCTTTGCTTCTTCTCTTTCCCTACTTGGGATTTTTCATTTTATTTTATTTTATTCAAAATGATTATTTGGACGAGTACAAGACAAAATTATGTAACTACCACCGAATTGTCTGCTCAATATGAGAAGAATCGAAAATGTCTCCATTCTGTGTGTCTCATTATATGGCCCCAATGATTAAACACTCTAAAATTAATTATAATTATTCTTTTTTTCTTTATCTTTTCTCTCATTGTTTATTTTCAATTTCCTTTCCTCCATTTATGGATTAGTCCGAATTCAATACCTATATTTTCTAATTTATGTTTTACTAATTTCACTCAAAATCCTAAATATATATATACATATTTTTTTTTTACCAACACTCATCACTTTCTTCTCCGATGAATCGCACGTGCTCTTTTCTTCTTCTTTCTTTTTTTTGGCTAACAAATTCAAAGCGCTCCAATAAAAAGAAAGAGAAAAGAAAAAAAATATTTACACAAGTTCTCCTTTCCCTTTACCATATCTGATCTCGTACAAACCATGGCATACATCAAACTACCCATACTGAAGCATAAGGAACCTTCTTTATCTCTTGTTTATCTTTCTCACTTGTAGGACATTGTACACTCAACTTCATGTGACCTGCAAGTGGAGAACTCACTGGTTTAGCGTGGCTCATGATGAATATATGAAGCACCTTCAATGTATTTCTCTTGTGATAGCCAAAGCTTCTTATTCTTTCTATCACGAGTGATCCTCAGGGCTAAAATTTCTTTAGCCAGGCCTAAGTCCTTCATAGCAAAGGACTTACTCAATGACTTCTTCAAGTTGGCAATCTTCTTGGTGTCTTGGACAACAATTAATATGTCATCTACATATAAAAGAAGAATAAGAAAGTCACCTTCGGATTAGTTCTTCACAAAGACACAATGATCAGCATGTGTTTTGTGGAAACTCTGATCAACCATAAAGGACTCAAATTTCATATAACACTGCCGAGGTGCCTGTTTTAATCCATATAAACTTTCTTCAAATGACATACCAAGTTCTCCTTTTCCTTTACCTGAAAACCTTCAGGTTGCTCCATGTAGATTTCCTCATCAAGTTCACCATGAAGGAATGTTGTTTTCACATCAAGATGTTCAATCTCCAAATCCATGCTAACAGCTAAGCCGAGTATAACTCGAATGGAGGACATCTTCACAACCGGAGAAAATATCTCATCAAAGTCTATGCCTTTCTTCTGACTGGAACCCTTCACAGCCAATCTTGCCTTGTACCTTGGTAGTGAGCTACTATCATCATTCTTCAATCTGTATACCCACTTGTTTTTGAGTGCTCTCTTTTCCTTAGGCAACTCCACAAGGTCAAATGTATGGTTCTCATTCAAGGATCTCATCTCGTCTTGCATGGCCTCATACCTCTTATCGCGGTGCACATGTGACGTAGCCTCTTCGTATCTCTATGGCTCTCCCCCATCAGTGATTAATACAAAATCATCCTCTGAAAGTCTCGTGGAAGGTTTTCTGACTCTGTAGACCTTCTCAACTGAGGAAGAGGCGACGACTCAGAATATGGCTATAACTCCTCTGTTCCTCCTGGCACATCATCATCATCATCATGATTATCTACAAGGGCGTCATGAACATGATCGTGTATATCTCCCCCATGATTTTGAGGGGCCACAACCTGAGGAAGAGATGGTGATGGATCAACAGTGATACATGGGAAAGGATTTGTCTGCTTCTTCTCAGAATATTCAATAGTCTGATCTTCAAAGAAAACCACATCTCTGCTTCTTATAGTGTTCTTATCACGTGGATCCCATAGTCTGTAACCAAACTCATCCTCGTAGTATCCCAAGAAAATGCAATCCTTGGTCTTCTTATCAAGCTTGGATCTTTTATCTCTAGGAACATGAACAAATGCTCTGCATCCAAAGACTCTCAAATGCTTATAGGATACATCTTTCCTGGTCTAAACTCTCTGAGGAACATCACCTTCAAGAGGAACTGAAGGGGAAAGATTAATCAGGTACACCGCAGTGAGCATTGCCTCCACCCAAAAAGACTTTGGCAGCTTAGCATGAGATAACATACATCTGATTCTCTCTTCAATAGCTTTATTCATCCTTTCTGTAACTCCATCAAGCTGAGGTGTCTTCAGAACTATCTTCTCAAGCTTAATGCCCTGACTTTTGCAATAATTTTCAAACGGATCTCTGCACTCTCCACCATTATCTGATCTGACACACTTCAGTTTCCTGCCACTTTCTCTTTCAACTCTAGCATGAAACTCCTTGAAGGCCTCAAGAACCTAGTCTTTATTTTTCAATGCAAAAGCCCAAACTTTTCGAGAAAAATCATCAATAAAAGTCATAAAATATTGTGCACCATGATTTAGAATCCATAGAACAAACATCAGTGCGAACAAGATCTAATGCATGCTTTCTTCTAAATGGGGGGCATTTATGAAATGCAATTCTATGTTGTTTTCCAGCCAAACAATCAAAACAGGAGTTTAAGGGTAAACCTGAAATGTTGGGGAGATAATCTTTCTTGACAAGAATCTGCAAGTCCTTTCACCCATATGGCCAAGTCTCTTATGCCACATGTCATTGGAGGCATCACCTACTGCATTGGCATCTCCGCTATAAGCTCTGGACTACATAACATAAAGTGAATTCTTCTTCTTTCCTCGAGCCATAATCAAATTTCCCTTTGAAAGTTTCCATCTTCCATTACAGAAATTGTTGGCATAACCCTGATCATCAAGCAAACCAACTGAAATCAAACTCAACCTAATATCTGGGACATGTCTCACATCCCTGAGCATTAACCTGCAGCTAGTAGAAGTCTCTAAACAAATAGTATCCTTACCGATGATCTTGGACGAACCATCATTTCCCATCCTGACATAACCAAAATCACCACTTAGTGTAGGACGAGAAGTACTCCCTGCGTGAAGTAATATGATAAGAGGCACCAGAATCAATCACCCAGGTGCAATTATCACAGGTTACATTTATAGTCCAGGATCACTAATAATAAACAAATCATTATCACTAGATGTCAAGGCCGTAGTGTTATTCTCTTCTGGATTCTGCTCGAAATTTTTATTTTTCTCTTTTCTCTCCCTGGACATATCTCTGTTTTTCTTTCTGCTGAATCTCTCAATGTGACCCGGCTTCTGACAGTAGTGGCAAATATAATCTCTTTTCCTTGATTTGGATCTCCCCCTAGACTTTTCTCTGTTATGTGGATTTCTGCCCTTGCTTCTCCCCCTGCTAGATTGAGGAATCACATTTGCTTCAGCTTGGCTAGAGAAACCTAATTCTTTCCTCCTAGCCTCTTCTTTAAAAAGACTAGCCTTAACCATATCCATAGTCATCTCACCATCCAGAGCGGAGTTGCTAAGTGAAACTACCAAAGTATCCCAGCTATCGGGCAATGAGGAAAGTAACAACAAAGCTTGAAGTTCATCCTCCAACTTCATCTTCATCTCGGCTAGTTGGTTTACAACACTCTGAAACTCATTCATGTGAACTACAATGCTGTCACCATATTTATATTGCAATTTAACAAGCTTCCTAATCAAAGAAGCTTTACACATAGCATTGTTTCTTTCATACATAGTTTCAAGTTTCTTCCACATCTCAAAAACATTGGTTTCATTAGCAACATGTTGCAGCACACTTGAAGAAACATACTGTCTGATTGAGGAAACAAATTTCCAATTCAAGCTAGCGCAACCTTTCTCCTCAACACCTGTTGGACGCTCTTTATACAAAATGGGGTTACACAAATCTTTAGAATACAAATAATCCTCAATACGAATTTTTCAAATAGAATAATTCATGTATTCCAAACAGATCATTCCCTGAACAACTACTTTATCGTCCATAAAAAAAAATAAGAAGCCAATCGAAAGCACCCTTGCTCTGATACCACTTTGTTAGGGAAGCAAGGATGGAACTAACGGAAGCGAATTAAAACCTTTCCCCAAATAAACAAGATGAATAACAAAGAATAATATACTCCAAGAAAAACAACAGCACCACACAACCCAAAAAAAAATGAAACAGCAGCAAAATAAAGTAGAGAACACACGATGGAAAACCCAAATTGGAGAAAAACCACGGGACCGTTCCACAACGATACCAAAACTTTCACTATCACCAAGATCCAAGTGGGTACAACAAGTTCTCCTCTCTAGTAAACACTAGAGGTAAATACAATCATCAAGGAACATTCTTGGCGCATTATCAATCAACAATTTCATCAATAGAAGAGTAAAACTCCCAAAAATGCAGGTTTAGGAATGCTGCTAGAAAAATGTCTTTCATACATCAAAATAAAAATATGACCATAGGAGATGTAGAGGAAAGTCTAAGGAACAACATACTGAAATTTGAGCATGATCGGACTTCGTTTTGACCTTTCCTGAGATTAAAACGAAGCTACTGCTCTAAAGAATTGTGTGTTGCTTCTATGTTTCTTTCTTATCTTTTTTCAAGACCAGAACCTTTTGCTGGATTACTTTTATTCGCCTCCAAAATCAGATTTTCTTTTTCTCACCTTGAAAGCGATAAAAAATAGGAGAATGGGCCATCAGAAATTTTTAGGCTAAAAAAATGTGATAGAGAACCCAAATAGAATGAGTGACAAGAATAATAATTTTTGTCCAATTAAATTGATCACATCCTCCATGTAGGAGGGATATTTCCCAACAAAGAGTTCATGTGGGAAAATATATAGAGTATGTTTGAAAATCCACTTGATAGTTGAAACTAATATAATTAATTAGTAGGGTACTAATTACACAATCTAATAATTATTAATCTCTTTGTTTGTCACAATGTAATTACAAGTGCTTTTTTTTTTGTTGCACAAGTGTAATTATAAAGTTATTTTAAATTTTATTAAAAATATTAATTTCGACTCAAAGTAAATGCATGAAAATTCGGTATTTAAGTTATAGAATTCTCAAGACTCAACTCAACTTCCCAATTTCGATTCAAGGAGAGAAAAGGATGTGTGAACAAACGTAGTTCAACACTTTAGTAAGCCTTACATTCCTGGAATAGGAGAAATAATCAAACCTCAGTTGATCATCACGTTTGAACTTGAAACCCTCGTCTTTCTCCCTTCTCAAGTGCTCTCAAGAATTCTAAGTGTGAATGAAAGGTGAAAATACACTTAGGGTTTGTTTTAGGAGTTTAATTAAGTCCAAAACATCCAAAGATTGGATTAAAAGGGAATAGGAATGGACAATAACACCCTTCTTAAAAATTGCCGACAGGAACCACGAGACCACTTCTACGGGTCGTGGTTCTTTTACGGGCAGTAGATGACCTCTCGTAGGTGAGCTGTCCAAAAGTTTGAGTTACTAGAATTTACACGAGAGTTCATATGAAAAAATATACAGGGTCTGTTTGGAATGCCATCTATTGTAATTTCATATGTAGATATTTTGTTCACTTTTTATAAAAGATATTAATTAGAGCAATCATATAAATACAAAATTATAACTATGACATATTAGTTATTTCTTCACCAATAGCCTCTAAACACGTGTAATACATGTGCACTCATTCTTTTTATATCATTTCAATCTTATTGTTTATTGTAAATTTTACTTATTTATTATTAACTTCATTCATATAGTGTGGACCCCAATTGTTATTCAATTTTTACTATATATTTTATCTATCTTATTTTTAGCTTTCACTGTTTAAATCAAGTTAACTTTTTCAATACAATTTTTTTTAATATTTATAATTATTAAAATCATCTTTCTAATAATTTTATAACTCAAATGTTTAATTCTATTTTTTAGAAAAACATGAGAATATAATATACTATTTCTGCCTTTCTAAAATATAAGTCTTAATTTTTTTAGAAAAGACAAATTATGTGTACTTTGATCAATATACTTTAATATATATATTTTTAATTATATCGATATAAGTAAAATTGTAATCTATGTTACTTTCAGTATAGTTTTTGAAAAAATAGATTTAAAAGTAAGATTTTAACATTAATAGATTAACTTAATTTAATCTAAGTTTATTTTTAAAATAATCAAGTTGACTCTCAAGAAGCAATCTCGAAAACTTGACAATTATTAAAGAATGAATGGTGTATAATTATTCTACTCTTTCTATTATATAGAAGAGCCACACCAAGGACGACCAAGGGTATTATTGTAATTTAACATTTGGATATTTTTTTCACTTTTTATAAAAGATAGAGCAATCATATAAGGACAAAATAATAACTATGACATATTAGTTATTTCTTTACCAATAGCCTCTAAACACGTGCAATACATGTGTACTCATTCTTTTTATACCATTTCAGTCTTATTGTTTATTATAAATTTACTTATTTATTATTAACTTCATTCATATACTGTAGACAATAGTTGTTTTTCAATTTTTACTCTATTTTTGATCGATCCTATATTTAGCCTTCACTGTTTAAAATCAAGTTAGCTTTTTTAATACAATTTTTAAAATATTTATAATAATATTTTTATAACTCAAATGTTTAATTTTATTTTTTAGAAAAACATTAGAATATAATATATTATTTCTGCCTTTCTAAAATATTAGTCTTAATATTTTTTGAAAAGACAAATAATGTGTACTTTGATCAATACTTCAATATATATTTGTCACGACCCCAAGCCTAGGGCCTAGACGTGACATAGCGAATGAGAACCCGAAGGGACCCAAACAAGCCTCTTAGCATATCAATCACACATCCTTGGTCGCAGAAGCAAGGTAAACAATAACAAGAGATATAAAAATGGGAAGTGGGACTAAGGGAAATCTTGAATATAAACAAAACATAAGGTCAAGTTCATAACATAATAACATCACAATATCCAACATACACCTCTAAACTTGGAATGGAGCGGTCACCAAGATACTTTCCAAGCTCATCCTCATAATGTCAAATGTTCAACATAAAGAAGCCTTAGAAATAACAATAGATAGTAGATAGTGTCCGTGAACTTGAGGACTCACCAAGCTAATCTTCGAATAATCTCACTAGCCAAGAGGAGCTCCGATCCCTACATGGTGATATCATGTAGGCAAAAGTATGTGTTAGTACATTTGAATGTACTAAGTATGTAGGATGCAATGCAACAAGACATAAGTCAATATAGTCAAAATGCATAGTAATAGGCAATAGATAACCATAATCATAATATGACATGCATGATCAATGCTTGAAGTAAAACATACTTATAAATCATTCAACTTGCATAGAACATAATACATGTGCGGGAAGAGACCTCAACTGACAAAGAATAAGACCAAGCGAGCTACAACTTGGAATCCCGATGATTACCCTTCATTCGTAAAGAGGTGGTCTACTTGCCAAGGTAAATCATACTTCACCTTACGGGAACATGACCCATTTTCTATGAAGTAATCTTCTTATAAGAACATGACCCATTTCGGAAAGCATTTCATTAAGAAGTGCACTAAATGGATCTACTAGTATAGTAAGGGTATAACATAATCATATGTTGGCACATAGTTTGAGGAAAGGAGTATGGACCCTTGAAGATAGCTCACGCCGACATCCAATCCATTAGTGCTAAGTCTAATCTCATGGAACACTTGAAATAATCATATCTGTAGTATCTTGTAATGAACATAGAATCATAACATGAGTAGCTCTTAAACATACTTGACCTCTAATGGTGAGCCTAACTTGAAAC
>JAPFFP010044930.1:0-12008 GCA_026153255.1 Solanum medicagineum | reverse complement strand
AATTCCTATAATTAAGGAAAAATCCCTATAATTAAGGAATCCCTATAATTAAGGAATCCCTATAATAAAGGATTCTAACAGTTCCAATGGCCAGTTCCCACATTTCATGAGTGGGAAATGAGGTAGTTGTACTATATAATTGAGTTCCTTTAGAATGGAAGTTTCAACACTTCCATTGATGGTCTTTCATTTCATATTGATGAAGAGATTTTGGGTACCATTATGAAGGTTGAAAGAGAGGGGATCAAGAGTGTGCTGGATTGTTCTCCTACAAAGAGTTTCATTATGGAGGCAGGAAAATTGCCAAATTTAAGCTCTATTGGTGTTTCGAAGAAATTTCTCAAGGGGCAATACTAGTTCTACTTCTAGTTTATGAACAAGGTACTTCTACCACTAGTGAGAAAAGAACTGTTGTGCTACTACTACTAATTTGTTTTTGATAGAGGCCTTGAGTAAGTTGGAAGCCATCAATCATCATGCACTAATGATGAAGCATATTCATAAGGTGATGATAGCAAAAGATGGTAAACATGGTCTTGCATATGGTTATTTACTCAACCATGTGTTTGACCATATTGGGTTTAGACTTAAGAAGGGGATACCTGCTACCATCAAGCAGTCGTTCTCACAAACCACCCTAGTGGAATGTGAATGAAGTGAAGGGGGAGTTGGTAACAGGCCCAAGTCACAATAAGTTTCGGATCTCATCAGCCAGCAAGAGGGCCAAGTCACAAAAATATTAAATTGAGTCAGTCTCTACCATAAACACAAACTGAAGAAGAAGGACTTAGAGAGTCTAGAGGTATTGAAAATATAATAAAAGTGAACAAACAATTCCAACATCATATTTTTTCTTAACTTGTGAGATTTTATGTCTGTCCTTATTTGATTTTCTTTTACTCTGGTGGTCAGGCTCTGTGCCAAGTCAAGGGAAGTTGTCAGTTGTTCTTTTTCTTAGTTTTTTATCCTGAAATGTTTATATATTGTTTTGAGTGAACTTCACAAGTTACAACAACTAAAGGATGAAATAGGTTAGTGTTGTTGCTGTCTTTGGCCACACATGTATTTTGGATTTAGCATTATAATTTGTGGAGTAGTTATCTGGTTTCTCTTACCGTTTCTTATTTAATATGAGCATTCTAAATGTGTGCAAATGATCAGAGTCATTTGATTTAACAGACTTTCAGGAGAACTGTCCAGTAGTGATGAGAGCAACAGAAAGGGAAATAGCTAATGTCATTTGTTGCAGATGCGTTGGTGCTGGAGATCCTAGATTGAGTTCCGTCAGGTTGGTTTACCTTATTACAGAACATTTAAGTTTTTGTCAACTATTTTAGCTTATGTACTCATTCATACTGGTTCTGTTAAACCTCTTTGTAGGTGCAATCCACTCAAGCTATTTGGATATTTAGCTTGTCAGTATCTAGTAATACTTGTGTGTCTAAGTTTTCTTATCTCTCATATCATTTCCATGCAATGCTTGCTTTTCTTTCTGTTTCCTTGAACTTTTGGTGTTTCATCCTCTTTCAGAGTATTGTTTTAGCTATTTTTAAATTGTTAAAAGTGTCAAAATCCCATTACTAATGTTGTCTATGCGCTTGCAATTCTGTTTGCATCAAATAGCTTTTATGAAGGTACTCGTGTAACTGTCAATGAAAGGATTGATTTTCCTTGGCCTGTGCCCAGCCACCCCATGTTCAGGTATGATCAGATTGTTTTAGCTGATTAATCTTTATTTGTTCTTTCATTTCTATTTTGGGTGTTACTTTATGGAGATATTAATGATTATTACTTGACACATCTCTTTGATATTTGTTTGAGGATTTAAAATTGAATACTTGGTAATTTATCTATAGATGGGACAAGAGGAGATGAGTGCTAGTGGAACTTCCTGTAAGATTGTGACCACATTTCTAAAGACTGGGGCACATTCTTATTTACATCAAACACCTTCATGTTGTTGTAAGAATGTAATTATTATATATGAGGGTCAACGAACATATATTGTGAATTATATGACAAGAAATGGTTCTCTATGACAATAGCTAGCTCTACAAGGGGTAGTCCCTAGTCAGGTACATTCTTGGATTATTAAAACATGTTATTTAATTTCTATTGTCAGATTGCAACTGTAGATTCATTTCAAGGATTATATTATTAATTTTGTCTTGTGTCAGGAGTAATGAACATCAGGTTGGTTTACATATCCATTGATTTGATGCTCAATGTTAACATATTTAGATTTGTTATCAATTTATGTATCATAACCCTTTCCCCCTCTATGGTCTTCGTTTGCAAAAGTTCCATTTCCTTTATACCTAAATGTTCCGATATATATATTTACAATTACTTGCATGTTTAATATATTTAGTCAACGTGTCCCTCTTGTGCATATACTTTAATCATCTTTTCACAAATAAATCATAAGTTTTACTTTCTCTTTTCTGTTAGGGCATTGGATTCCTTAATGACCCATGTTGCTCTTACTTATGCTATTCTTATTCCGGGAAATCAGCAAACAGCCTCTGTGGAATGGCTTGTTAACACACTACAAGGTAATATCTTCAAAGCCTTCTCTTTTAGTAATGCTTCTTAAGCCATATGTCCTGATTTATTTGTTTTTCCAACTAGTTATCACCTGCCAAGTTTGACATAACATTAAGTGCAGTAAGTCCTTTGGTAACAGCCCCAAGTCACAAAAATATGTTCTAAAGCACTTCTTTATACAAAAACTAAAAATGCTTCCAATTTCATTGCTTTTCACTTGGCCTCATCATTTTGGTTAGATTGCATGGGGTTCCTTTATTTATCATTTCGATTCGTGGTGCTCAATTCACTTCACACTTTTGGAGGTCCTTCCAAAGAGGTCTTGGTATCAAGGTTAAGCTTGGCACGGCCTTCCAACCTTAAACGGATTCCCAAGCCAAGAGAATTATCCAAACCCTTGAGGATATGCTTAGAGATTGTGTTTTGGAGTTTAAGGGTAATTGGAATGAACATCTTCCACTCATTGAGTTTGCTTACAACAATAGCTATCATTTAAGCATTGGTATGGCTCCTTTTGAGGCTCTCTATGGTAGATTTGTTGTAGATCACCGGTTGGATAGTTTGAGGTAGGGGAGATAACTTTGTTAGGCCTTTGGTTATGGAGGCCATGGAGAAGGTGAGGTTGATAAGGGAGAAATTAAAAATAGCCCAAAGTCGACAAAAGTCCTATTCCGATGTGAGGAGAAGGGATTTTGAATTTAAAGTTGGTGATTGGGTCTATCTGAAGGTCTTACCCATGAAGGGTGTGGTCCGATTTGGCAACAAAAGTAAATTGAGTCCAAGATTTTTGGGTCCTTATAGAGTGTTGAGGAGGATTGGTAAGGTGGTCTATGAGTTGGAGTTTCCCATTAATATGAGTATGGTTCCTCTGGTCTTTCATGTGTCTATGTTGAGAAAGTGTGTGGGTGATCTAAGTGCTATTGTACCTTTGGATGTTGTGGGTGTTGTAGAAGACAATTTGACTTATGAAGAGATTCCGGTAGAAATTTTGGATAGACAAATGAAGAGGTTGAGAAATAAGGATGTAACTTCCGTCAAGGTTCTTTGAAGGAATCAAAAAGTTCAAAGTGCCACATGGGAAGACGAGAAGGACATGCAAAAGTGATATCCATATCTATTCCACTCTACTCAAGCCTAAGATACGAATTTAAGTCCCCTATGTGATTTCAAATCTTAAGTTTCAGCCCTTATGTCATTTACATGCATTCATATTTATGTTGACAAGTTTATGGTGATTTTGATACTTATGTTGAGATTCATAAAATGATATTCAAATGCATTTGTTGCATTCATGTGTTGGGATGAAATCATTTTGATTACTTCTCTTATGTAAATTTCTTTGACATTCGGGGACCAATGTTCCCAAGGGGGAGATATTGAAACCCCCCAAAAACGCCCCGAAAGTGTACCTCGGAAATGCCCATAATCGTAATTTCTGTATATCTCAAAATCCGTGTGTGATATCAAAAATCCAACTTCATATTCTTGATCAAGGGGCAAAATTTAGTGGGAAAAGGGCATAACCCCAATTTTAGAGGACCTGTAGCGAAATTTTATTTTCGCCAACTTTGCAATTTCCAGTGTTCCTTCGCGTTGGCTTCGCGACACAGACCCGTTGCGGAGTAGTGATGTGACTTCTTTAATTTTCAGTTTTGGCCTAACACATTGGGGTCTTGGCCCCAATGCCCTTTTATGCGTAAAAACACCTATACTTAGCCATTTTTCAACTCTATATCACTCAAAACACTCTCAAAACCCTCTCTAACACTTAGCCAAATACTTCATCCAAATTCAAGTATCTTAAGCTTAATTCTGGATCTCAAAAACTTCATTCAAGCTTCAAGTTCTCATTGAAATCTTCATCAAGGAAATTCCTAAATTTGAGGTATGTGGGTTTCAACCATTAGGTCCTTTCACCCATGGTATCCAACCTTCTTTTTATGAAACTTACATGTTTTCAAATTGTATTACTTATGGGTATTACTTATTATGAATTATGATACAAATTATGTTGGGTTTTATGAAATGTTGATTGGAAACACATGTCTACCTATTTTAAACTTATACTATGAATATAGTTTGTCTATTGTGACTATACATATTTTGGGCTATGAAAACTACGATCTACTATGAGATTTGATGAGGGGTTTCAAGCTATCTTACATGAGGTTTTACCATGTGTTGGTGGGTTGATTTACATTAAGTTTTCTCACATTATTTCATTCTTGAATTGCATGATTTTGAACTAGCATTGCACGATTTTGAACTAGCATTGCACACCTGCCAAGTGTTTGATAAAATATTTTGACAAGGATTCTTGAGTTATTGATGATCTATTTGCATGAGTTATGAATCAAGTGACTATATGATGATCAAGGGATTTCATGAAAGTACCTACAGTGTTGCAAGTTGACCACACCTTGTTGAGGGGGTGATATGCGTCAACCACTTTGATGGGGGGTGTTATGCCCATCTACCATGTTGAGGGGGTATATACCTTGGCCACTTTGATGGGGGCTGCTACGCCCATCTACCATGTTGAAGGGTATGTACCTTGAACACTTTGATGGGGGGTACTATGCCCATCTACCAGTTGAGGGGTATATACCTTGACCACTTTGATGGGAGGTGCTATGCCCATCTACCAATTGAGGGGTAGGTATGTCAATCACTTTCCAAGGGGGTGATATGCCTTGGATTCCAAGTATAGCTTGCTTGGTCTTTATTGATGGTCTCTTCCTACACATGTAATACGTTCTATATAAGCATGTTTAACGTCAAACATTGGTCATGCATGTCATGTTGCTATTATATCTATCCCTTGCTTATGATTATGCATTTTGACTATGTTATCTATCTCTTGTCGCATTGCATCCTACATACTTAGTACATTCAGACGTACTAACACATACTCTATGCCTACATGATGTTACCATGTAGGAACCGGAGCACCTCATGATCATCCTCCACGTGGCTAGTTTTGGCATCTTGAAAATAAGCTTTTGGTGAGTCCTTAAGTTCGGGGACACTAGCTATGCTACTCATGATTATGTTATTTCTCTGTGTTGATCTTTGATACTATGAAAGTGAGTCTGGAAAGTGTCTTGGCCCCCGCCCAATCTATGTTCAGAGATGTTATTGGAACAAATAATGTACTTATGATTTGAGCTTTGACTCTTCTATGTTTTATGCTATCAAAGACTTCTCTTAGTCCCTTTACTCTTGTTGATATTCTCTTGTTGTTGTTTAATTGCTTCCACAATCAAAGATTTGTAAATAATATGCTAAGAGGCTTATTTGGGGTCCCTTCGAATTTTTCATTTATCGTATCATGTCTAGACCTTGGATCGTAACACAATGAAATAGAACAACATAGTTACAATATGCTTGTTGATCATTAAAAAAACAAACAGCACATAAATTCGCATGCATATTAATTAAATTCCATACATGAACCATCAGCATGAAACTTTTTTCTAGTCAATGCATCAATACGTTCAATTGTGTTTGCATCCAAATAATTTTTATGATCCCCAATGCCACCTTGTCTGGAGAAAGAACTGTAAGTAGTTGGGAACCAAGTAGTAAAATCTCCAGATTTGTTCACTTCAGGCTGCTCAAAGTGTCAAAGCTGCAACTCTTCACTATTTTCCACACTTCCTGTTGGAGAAATAAAGAAAAATAAAATATTAGTGTTACCATATTATTATAAGTATATAGGAGCTGATAGACATTTCCTATCTTCCTCTTAGTACTATATAAATAGTGAAAACAAAATGAGACATTTAAATAATAGTGACTTAAACACGTGTTCTACCGCGAGTCAAGTGACATGACACATGTCACGTGTCACATGTTGACTAATCTTTTGAGACATGTTAAAATGAATAAATTCAAATAGAAATAGAATAATATTATTTAATTTGGCCTCACTGATAATTATACCTTCTAATTTAAGCACTTGTATAAAGTTGAACAAGCAGGGGTGAATTTATGCATAAATTTTGGATTAAGGAACCCTTGATCATCCAAAAAATTTAGTATATTACTTGAAATTCTTAAAGAATATATTAAATATTAGCTAAAGGAATTCATTCTCAAAATGATAAGTTATATCACTGGTTTAAGGAATTTTTCCCTATACAAAGGTTCGGGGTTCAAACCCAACCAACAACACTAGTTTAATTTTTTTTTTAAATGGTGAACCCATTCTCTTGAATTTCAGTTTAATTTTTTTTAAATGGTAAATCAATTCTCTTGAATTCCTAGATTTGCCTCTGTGAACAAGTATGTAGACCACAAATCTTACATGAGATAATATATGTAAGACGTGAATTGCCACGTAGGATAACAAGTGTGTTGCTACATAGGATACAAATCTATTTGTTAAACTCTAATACAAGTTTAAACGTGTACTTGTGCATACCAAAAATTGAAAAAATAGATATAGGATGAAATCAATTAGTTGAAGAAAACATTTAAGTACACCAATAGAAGTTCTTACCAACAGTTCATCCTCTTTGCCCTCATCAAATGGACACCCTAGAAACTCAGCCAATCTCTTCACGTGAACTTCTGCATCTATCATTAGCTCCTCATAAGTTATAAATAAAACATTTTCAAGCTTCTCCAAGCTTGCCTTTTTGTATCCCATAACATGATCATAATAACATCCATAGGGAATTATATATTCCATCTCAAAATTTATTTTGTGCTTCTTCAAGAGACCACAATCCATCTTCTTCCGCGCCCTTCGCTTTATTTGTGAAATGCCACGACGATATGAGTATATCCTTAGGGTTTCTTGTTATGTAAACAACTCGACACGAGTTGTTATTTATTAGATGAATGATAAAGAGTTTGTTCCTTCGTTTCTATGGTTACTTCTTAAACGGTGAGGTCTTCTCTATACACCGGAGCCTTTTGCCTAGAATTAGTTGAGATGGTATATATATATATATATATATATATATATTCCAAAGATCCTCCTCCAAGTTGGATTAGAAGAATTATTGGAAGGAAAGCCTTGAAATTCAAGGAAAGGAACAAGATCATGGGGATGTCGATTGATTAATGAAAATTCATTATTATAAGAATGATGGATGATAGAAAAAAGTGGAGATTTGAGCCATATAGTACCGGTTTTGGGAAAAGAAGCCAAAATTACATCATTAGGAAGTGGCTTGAACTCATTAAGGACTTTAACAATTTTTGGGACGCAAACAGGAAGAAACCAAAAATCATTTATATGACACAAACTTTTTTCTCCCCACCACTTTTCATGTGGTAAGGACTCAACGTTGAATTCATTGTGAGTTTCCATGAAACCAAACAAACAATTAAAAAGTAGTACTATGTATTGGTAATATGAAATCTGAGAAAGGTTTCAAATATGAAAATATAAATGGCATAAAAGATTTTGACACAAATTGGCCCAAAACTCCTTTTTAGATGTAATTTAATAATTTAAAAAGGTTGAAAAAGTTACATGTGTCATTTCATTAAAATTTTTTTCAAAAATGCTCTTGATATTTTTTACCTATAGAGTTATGCGCTTTTAGATAATAATCACTGGTTAGTAGTTCCTCTCCACATATTAATTTTCCCTCTAAAATTACCAACTTCACAACTAATATAAAGTGTTTCGCAGGTCCAAAATTTTTCCAAAAAAAGTAAATAAAGTCCAAACTTATTTCATTTGTTCAGTATTGAATTGAATAAATAAATAATAATATTTTAGTTTTATTTCAGTTTCATTAAAAAAAAATTTAAAAATATTTTCCAATGAACTTAATCAACATTTCATTCTATTTAATTATTTTTATTTAAATCAACCTCCAGTGGTCGATATTCTTTTTAAAATAGAATATCGACTTCCAGAGCTTGGTAAATTTAAATAAAAAGAGTATATTTTTTTTCATCACAACATTTAATACCAACATTTTAAGGTCGCTATGTTAAATTTTTTAAAAATAGAATATCAACAGGTCGGTAATTTTAATCTAATCAATATATCGAGTATATTTTCATTCCTTTCAATCTAAATAGTTCAATATCAATAGCTTGAGGTCGCTATATTAATTTTTTTAAACAGAATATCGATTTTTGGAGGTCAATAGTTTTAATCTAATAAATAAAAGGAGTACACTTTCAGTCCTTTTAATTTCCATCATTCATTATACCCATGATCCTATGACCCTCATTAATTACCTTTTTTATTTGCTTTTCGATCACTCTACTTGTTGACATCCAATTTTGACTAACCTATAATATCTTTTGGGTCATTTGATTAAATAGGTATTTTTCGATTTTTTAAAATAAAAGGATTTATTTTCAATTTAATCCAAATAATTTCGATCTTTTTAATATTCTTGATTTTTCAAAATATGTTCGTTAATTAGTTTATCAATTTGTTGATGATAAATTACTATTTTTTATTTACTTTAATTTTTATAATATTTGATATTTTAGTAATAATAGTAGTATAACATTTATTATTATTTAACTATTATTATTTAATTATTATTTATTGTTATTATTTACTTTTATTCTTATAATATTTGTTATTTTAGTAATACTAGTAGTAGTAATATTTATATTATTTAAACATTACTTATTGTTATTACTATTAATATATCAATATCGTATGTCAAATGCACTACATAATTTGAATATATTATTTTCTAATTCAAAATATTAATTTTAATACGTTTAAACTCTTACATAATAATTTTAGCATATATCAAGTATTTCTTATTTAAAATATTGTATATTTTATAAGTGTGAAAATTATACTTATTAATTAGATGATAATCTATTAAATTTCATCCAAATTTATTTAATTCGTAGTCCTTAAAATCCAATTCTAGTCAATTTCTTTGCAATTTCTTTCAACACTAGTCAATCCTTCTATAATTTCTTTCAAATTTTAGCCTAATAGATCAATTTGTGGCTAAATCTTAAATTCTCAATGCAATTTTTATTCAATTTAAATTATGATAGTCACTGTTTTAACCCAAATCGGACCAATCACCCGAATTCAATCCAAATAGCTCATTTTTAATTGGAGGGTTGAGATTTAATCTCATATTTTTATTTCTAATTCAATAGACAACCCCTAAACAACTCTATTCCCAGTGCAGAACCCCGCGAAATACCCACCAACGATCTTTATCTTCTTGTCCCTTTTTCGGTGAAAAAGAAAGTTATCGCCCCAAAATCAGGAATCCTTTTAAATATTAATTTTAGTTGTGTGCTTAATGATATGAGTTATACACGTAATAGGTGTATTTATTCTTTAATCTTTTTTATTAATTGACGTGGTACACACGTACGAAATGCATACACTAAACTAGTTAAATAAATATTGCATATTAAAAATCATTTTCGACAGATTCGCTATAACATAACAACCATCCAAATTAATATTCAACAAAGTATCTCTGAATCACGAGGTCACGCTGAGACCACTTATGTCATTTTCTTTCATATGTTAGAATCATCCAAATGTGGCCAAAGAAGTAATCGAGAATCACGATACCACTTTGTACATATATTACAAAGAAGGTGAATTTTGATAAATAGACTAGACTTGAAACTTAATATGATCAAATAGCTATATTTTACATAATTGCACAATATAACCTTGCTATGTGACCTAGAGGGGAGGAGAAAGGTGAGCGAGATTGAGAGAGGTGAATTTTATATGTATTATTTTTTAAATTGTATGTGTATATCTATCAAATAATCGTATATGCGTGATTAATATGCATATATATATATATATATATATATATATATATATATATATTTGTATATCTACCAAGTTAGATTGGAAGAGGGAGGAGAGAGAGGCGAGTGAGAGTGGAGAGTATATATATCGAACTAACTATGTATATATATCAAAATAAGTGTATATATGTAGTTGGTACATATTTGCAATTGTATATCTGCAATATCTGCAAGAAATTGCAGAGAGAGAGAGAGAGAGAGAGAGAGAGAGAGAGAGAGAGAGGGGGGACAAAGGAAGAGAGGAGAGAAAAAAAATAACAACAAAACCCTAACTATAGCAACAAAACCCCAACTATAACAATAAATTCTAATTTTTTCAAACTATAGTTGTATAATGTAAATATATATCATATGTTTGCATAATTATGTCATTTTTTCTATAAAGAATAATGCTAAATAGCCATAAAAATTTGGCCATAAATGTAAATGGTCTATACATTTTTTATGTTAAATCTTGCATTGAGTTTCTAACTTTATTAATCAAAACAAAGTTAATTAATTCTCCTATTTCCAAACTCCATTAATTATTCTTGCTAAGGAAGATGAATTGTTTTTATGTGTATTTATTTGTGCATTTTATGGTTCATATGATAAATAAAAATATACATTTAGAATGGAAATAAATATTTTTCTGTTAATTAAAAACTTATTTATAATTTTATTTTTACATAATAATAAAGCTGACAATAAATCATAGCCTTTTATGTCAAATTCATTTCAATTCTAGTTGATCTCCATGAAGTTATTGTTGACATCCCATTTTGATCGACCTATAACCATTTTGGATTGTCATTTGATTAAATAAGTGCTGACACCCAATTTTGACCGACCATTAACCTTTCTCAGATTGTCATTGTCACGACCCAACCCCAGGGACCATGACTGGTGTCGATTGGACACCTAGACCAACATCCAACCCCAAGTTCCATCCTTATGTATACGAAATCTGCCGAAATTTCGGTAGAGTTTCCTCTGTTTTACTGACTATCCTCACCTGCAGCAGCACCCAGAATACAGTGACAAGAACACATATACATATATACACATATCAATGCGGACCGGCAAGGTCTCCGCTGCGGTCCTGCCGCCTAATAAAGTATCATACATATACAACCACATCACACATTAGACCGGTTACCCACTCGTGTCCACCGACCTCTACATAACAGAATGAAACATATGACGGGACAGGGCCCCGCCGTACCCTCGAAAGTACCACAAGAAAACAAAGTAACAAAAAAAATACAAATCCAAGTGCATATACCCAGTAGATTGCCCCTGAAGTAAAGGAGCGCAGTGCCGGTAGATAACGAATCCTAGCTGGGAGGGCCTCTCTCCTATACGTCGGTGCCTGCGGGCATGAAACGCAGCCCCGCACAAGGGGGGTCAGTACGGGATAGGTATCGAGTATGTAAAGCGGTAAGTGTGAACCTGAATGACAGTAGCAATATACAATAAAGATAGAAAAATTAAATCAAATGCAACATTAGAACACTCTTTTAGATAAGAAATCAGCCATGCATACCGAAACGGTCCTATCACAAGTCTCATCTACATTAGAGGTGTGCTACAGGCGTTACGCTCCGCCGTCCTTGTAGTCACATCACGGAATAGAGAGAAAATAAGTGAGATACAGGCGTTACGTGTCGCCGTCCCTGTACCCACATCAG
>JAPFFP010044929.1:0-12009 GCA_026153255.1 Solanum medicagineum | reverse complement strand
ATTGTGTCTGATGAGGGAATAAGGGTTGATTCACAAAAGATAGAGGTTGTGAAAGATTGGCCAAGACCAACAACACCACGAAAGTTCAGAGCTTCCTAGGTTTGGCAGGTTATTACAGGAGGTTTGTTGAAGGTTTTTCTTCTATTTTTGCACCCCTAACAATGCTGACACATAAGGCAACCAATTTCCAAGGGAATGATGCGTGTGAAAGGAGCTTCCAGGAGTTGAAAAATAAGCTAACTTTTGCGCCTGTGCTAGTACTTCTGGAAGGCACTGAGGGGTATGCAGTGTATTGCGATGCTTCAGGAGTTGGCTTAGGGTGTGTACTGACACAGCATGGTAGGGTAATTGCTTACGCCTCTAGACAACTACGACCGCATGAGAGAAACTATCTAATACATGATCTTGAGCTAGCAGCGGTTGTGTTTTCTTTGAAAATATAACGCCACTATTTGTATGGGCTTCAAATTGACATATGTACTGATCATAAGAATTTGCAATACATCTTTAAGCAGAAAGACCTAAACTTAAGACAGCAGAGATGGCTAGAGCTAATAAAGGATTATGGCATTGATATACTATACCATCCGGTGAACGCAAATGCGGTAGCCGATGCCCTGAGTCGTAAGGCAATCATGAATACTAATGATCTAGTTGGAATAGGTCACGGCATGGCTAAGAATCTACGTCAGTTAGCCAGTTTGGGAGTTCTCCTTCTTAAACTCCAAAGGAAGGAGTTATTGTGCACAATGTTGCTGAGACTTCATTAGTAATAGAGGTGAAAGAAAAATAGTTCGACGATCCTATTCTACGACAGCTTAAGGAAAAGGTAAGTCAGGGTACGGTAAAGGGCTTTGAGCTTGCACAAAATGGAGTACTTTATTGCCAAAATAGGTTATGTGTGACTGGCATTAATGGACTAAGAAAAAGGATAATGGAAGAAACCCATCATTCCCGATATTCCATTCATCTCGGATCAACTAAGATGTACCATGACTTGAAGGGAATGTTTTGGTGGGGAGGCATGAAAAAGGACCTTACAGAATTTGTGGCTCAATGTCCAAATTGCCAACAGGTGAAAGTTGAACACCAAAAGCAGGAGTGATTATACAGTTGAAGACTATGCCAAGCTATACCTCAAAGAGATAGTCAGCCTACACGGAGTCCCAATCTCCATTATATCTGACCGAGGAGCTCAATTCACTACAAAGTTTTGGAAGTCCTTCCTAAAGAGTTTAGGGACACAACTGAATTTGAGTACAACATTCCACCTTTAAAAAGATGGTCAAGCAGAACGCACCATTCAGACACTTGAAGATATATTTCGAGCTTGTGCATTGGACTTTAAAGGTAGTTGGGTGGACCATTTGCCACTTATTCGAATTTGCCTATAATAACAGCTACAACGCGAGTATCAAGATGGCACCTTACGAAGCTTTGTATGGAAGTAAGTGTAGGTCACCGATTGGATGGTTTGAAGTGGGTGAAACCACCTTAATTAGGCCAGATCTAGTACAACAACCCATGGAAAAAGTTAAGGTGATACAACAACGGCTAGAAACAGCCTAGAGTCATCACAAATTGTATGCGGATGCTAGGAGGAGAGGACTGGAATTCTCAGTAAGTGATTCAGTATTTTTTAAGGTGTCTCCAATGTAAAGGTTTATGAGATTTGGTAAGAAAGGAAAACTGAGCCCACGTTACATAGGGCTACATCAAATTATTAAGAGGTTCAGGCAAGTTACATATGAACTATAGCTACCCCTAGAGCTTCCCATAGTTCATCCAATTTTTCATGTCTCAATGCTTCGAAAATGCATAGGTGATCCATCTCATATCACTCCTATTGAGGATGTACAGGTTACAGGAGATCTCACATATGAAGAGGTACCTATTGCTATTCTAGATCATTAAGTTAAGAAGCTAAGGAATGATGAAATAACTTCAGTAAAAGTACTTTGGAGAAACCAACAAGCCGAAGAAATAACATGGGAGGCCGAGGATGCGATGAAATCAAAATACCCTTACTTATTATGAAGCAAAATAGGAAGTCCAACATGTATAATTGGGACACTAATAGGTACGTGTGGATGAATACTTAATATGCTGTCAAATGTTTGTGTAAGTAAAGGTTTAAACTTCGTTAAGCTATCCAATTGCGCGAACATTCGAGGATGAATGTTCCTAAGGGGGGAAGGATGTAACACCCCACACCTTACAATACTAGTACAATGCAAATGAAACATGAGATGGTTTAATCAAGTTAGCGCCAATTTTTTAAAAGTGCTTGAATCTCGTGTTAATGGGCGGTATGTGCGTCTAACGCTAAATAAGGTCGAGTGTATATAATGTTTGTTTGTCAATTGAGGAGATCACAACATTAAATGAAGTGAGAGAATTGAGGTGCTTATAGGACTTAATAAGCTAGCAGCTGAGTCACCCACTTGCTTAACTTAATTTGCTAGCTAAATAGAGACGATACTTGACGTCGAATTTGCCAAGTTCGATTATGAATGAAGTCTGTGTTAAGGGTGTATCTTTAGTCCGCGTTTTAGCATCATAAGTGGAATTTCTTTTCAGCCCAATATGTATAATAAAAAGGGCCCAAAGACAACATAAACCACTTGACCATTTGAGCCCAAAACTAAGAGAAAGTTGGAAAATGGGCAGCCCAAGCCCATCAACTTTGGAACCCAATTAGGTCCACTTTTGAGGGCCAAGATGCTTCATCACCAGTCCCTTAATATGTAATAATTTGTTTTCAAAAGTGCTAGAGAAGATCGGCCAAGGAAGCTTTTAAAAAGGGATAAAAACAGCACACTAAATTCATTTCAACTTAGACAAGAAAAATCTGCTTTCTTGGATATTCTTTCCTCTCTTTCAAAGGGGTGAAAGACAAGCTTCACAACCTTGCAAGGATCCCTAAATAAGCTATAAACCTTGAGTTTAAAGGTAAGTAAATCAACTTATGCACTTAGTATGGTTTGTTTATGAAAACAAAAGAAACAAGCTAATCACACATATGCTGGAAATTTCGGACAGCATGTATCCCAATGATTCTTGTCCACTTTGCTTGTTAATTAAGAGGTTTTTCTCTTGTTGGTTGTCTATATTATGAAGTAATACTTATGTATTTAACCAAGATTGGTTTTATAGTAATGTAACAAGGCTGATTCACCACTTTTAGAGTCCACAAAAGTGAGTCCTTATATGATATCGCAATTGTGTTCTTAGTATGAACTTGTGGGCTGCTGGATGGAAGTTTATTGGCTAACGTCCTTCATGACTTCTTGGGTGCTGTTCTAAGACTGTTTTAGTACGTTTTGTATGTGTAAATGTTGCTGGAACAGTTTGGTTAGGGTTGGAATAGGTTTGGAGTTGTTGATGTCGAAATGTAGCGAAGGAAAGTAACGTTATGCTGTCCATTTTTAGGTTGTGTAGGATTTTTATGTGTTGTGCTTTGTGGGCTATTATAAGAATATTGTTGCACTTCAGCAGGCTACACATGATGTGCACATGTGAATGTGTGTTAGAAAGTACGATTAGGGGCGTAAAGATTGAAAGAATACACTCGGGTTTATAAACACCCGCTTGCTGTCCGTGTATTGTTTTGTTATGTAATTGGGCTGCCAAAGTGTGTCTATTAGCTATTAATGCCAGTTTTATCACCTACCATGTGTAGATAAATATTTGGAGGAAGGGAAAGTATCTCGAGGTAGTAACGAGGTCGTACAACGAGGTATGTAAGGCTACTTGATTACGTATTGTTTGGCATGAAACATAGATCCTTCCTTGGCACATAAAGGCACCTACCAACTCCGACACAACGATTAACTGTGTCTACACTCTTGTACTTGTTCATATGCTTCCATACATAGTCACCTTCAAATTTGCATACATGCTTGGATACCAAGTTACATGGGTTCTTGTTACTAAATAAAGTCTATGAGTTGTTCCATTTGATACGCATTTCATTATGTGTGTAACGTACTCTTTTCATTGTCATATTGTCTTGTATGATTAATTACATGTTCCATGCTACATATGCAGTCCTATAGGTCCAATATCATGACCACCAAAAGAACCATCTCAAAGGTAATTGAAAGGTAAAGTATATTGCTTATTGATGGATAGTAGCCCGAGGAGTGGAAGCATCGCCTAGCCAGGGAAGATCCTATCACGAGTGGTAGCCCGAGGGGTTAAGGAAGAACCTAGACAGGGAGGATCCCGATACAGTTTACCACTGATCAGTTGGTCATTTGTATTACAGTTGTGCACAGATTATATAGTAAAGGTAAAGTAACATAAAGAACATAAAGTACATGATGCAAAAGTATAGCCAAATGTGGTCTCTAATCTTGCACCAGTGCATGGTCTCATTTGAACTATTATTTCATATACAGTATATCATGCCTTACATATTCGTACATTATCTTGTACTAACGTCCCTTACGTGGGATCTGTATTTCATGCTACAGGTACAGGTGCTAGTAGATCTCCCTAATAGGAGTACAGGACATCCAGTTGCTGATACCAAGCTCCAGGTTGCTTCGGGGCTCTGTGGGTGTCTAGAGCTTATATGTTTACATTGTATAGTTAGTTGAGGTGGGGTGTATCCCGACGCATGTCAGATACTTTCTTTATCTAGAGGCTTTGTAGATTATGTAAAACAAAGTGTGGTCATTCTCATACTTCAAACACCGTGGCCCTAACGGCCTAGTCAAATGCATTTCCTTTTGCCTTCTTATCACTGTTTATCTTCTTAAAGGCATGTCAAATGTAGAAATATCTTATAAAATGTATAGAAAGCACATAAATACAGGTTGGTTCTCCAGAGCCTTATCGGCAATGGGTGCCAGTCTGCCCTAACTGGACTTTGGGGAATGAAATAGGATGACCATTATGCCTCTGATTGAGTTTTCTTGTAATAACAGTTTCTATTCAAGTATTTAGATGGGCCCGAATGAGGCACTCTATGGGAAGAGATATAGATTGCTGATTGGTTGGTTTGAGATAGGTGAGGTCAAAAATTGATTGGGCCATACTTGGTTCATCAAACTATGGAGAAGGTCAAAACCATACAAGAGAGATTAAAGACTCCTAGAGTCGGCAAAAGTCCTACACTGATGTTAGGAGAAGACACTTAGCGTTTGAGGTTGATGATTGGGTATACCTGAAATTGGCACCTATGAAGGGTGTGATGCACTTTGGGAAGAAAGAGAAGTTGAGTCTGAGGTACATTGGTCCTTATCACATTTTGAGAAGTGGGCAATTTATCTTATCAATAAAATCTACCACAAGGTCTAGTGTCCATCCATCAAGTTTTTCACATTTCTACGCTTAAGAAGTGTTTGGGAGACCTGCAATTGGTAGTGCCTATTGAAAGTATTAAAGTGAAGGACAATTTTAGCTATGAAGAGGTTCGCATTAAAATCCTTGGATGTCAAGTTCGTAATTTAAGAACCAAATAGATTGCATCTGTCAAGGTGCTATCGAGAAATCAATTTGTGGAAGAAGCTACTTGGTAAGCAAACGAGGATATGAACGTGAGGTACCCACATTTATTTCTACCCATGAAGGATGAGACAGTTGATGGTAAGTGATTCATTCTTAATTCCTTGAGTTCCCTTCTATTTTGAGTTTGATATAGCGATAGTGCTATAGAGTCCTATTGATGATTTGTTGAGATGATTGATTGCTTACTTGCTTGATTGGTGGATTGCATGAGTGAGTTATGAGTTTTTTAATTGTTAGAGTCTAAGATAGAAATTCTTGCCGAATCTAGGGTTCTAAATCTCTCTTCATTCGAGGATGAGTGATTCCAAGGGGGAGACAATGTTACACTCGGTAAAATAACCAAAATGCCTCTAGATTAGAAAATGCATTATCTCCATCTCTTTTGATAAATCTGAGGCCAGAATTGTATTCACCACAAAACATTATGTTAGAAAATAGTCTTGGTTGATTTTTATAGAAACCAGATGGAAAAATAATTTTTTGATGCGAAACCGCAACTCCAGAAAAGTGCGCGCAATATCCACATAGCATACTTGTCATGGATTTGCACTTAATTGGGTTCTAATATTTTCTATGGGATTAGAAAAAGTTTTGGAAAAAAATGTATATAGGCGCGAGAGGTCATTGTTGTGGACCTAGTTCGCTCAACTATACTGTCACGACCCAAGCATAGGGCCTAGATGTGACATGATGAATGGGAAGTCCGAAGACAAGCCAAGCAAGCCTCTTAACATATCATGTACACATCCTTGGTTGCCGAAGCAAAAGAAGACAATCACAAGAGCCAATTATTCAAAAGGGAAGCAGGATTAAGGCAAGTCTTTCGTAACCATAAAACATAAGAAGAGTCAAGCTCATAAGCATATACAAACATAGTATCCAACAACACCTCTGCTTTAGAATTGAGTGGGGGCCAAGACATTTCCCGAGCTCACACTCATAATAATAAGTGTCCAACTTGAAGAAGAATTCTCAACATAGTATGAATAAAATAGATATTGTCCTTGAAGTTGAGAACTCACCAAAAAGCTTTCTTCGTGAATCGAACTTGCCACGTGGAGGAGGATGATCCATAAGAGCTCTAGTCCCTACATGGTAATATCATGTAGGCATAGAAAATGTGTCAGCACAGGGAATGCATTAAGTATGTGGGGTGCAAGGTAGCAAAAATATAAGCCATAATATTCAAAATGCATACATATAGGCAATGGATATAATCTCAATATGACATGTATGATCAATGCTTGTAATAAAACATTCTTGTAAAACATTTAACTTGCATAATATATCATACATATGTGGGAGGTGACCTTAACAGTTATAGACCAAGAGAGCCACTACTTGGAATCTAAGGCATGACACTTTCTCGATAAGGTGACTGGGAATAACAGCCCCCGGCGAAGTGTGGTCCACTTGCCAAGTCAAACCATACATGATAACATGAAACTAGATGGATCCACTAGTAAAGTCCATTTAGGGAAATAACATAATCCTATAGCAGTACATAGTTTAGAGACTAAAGACTTTATATAAGGACCCCTTGAGTCGAGCCCCCATCTTAAGCCTCAATAGGATCTCAATCTAGTCCCACAAAATACTTAAAATAATCTTAACTTTAATCCTAACATGAATAACTTGTAAGAGACATGATAACATGGCATGAGTAGCTCGTTCACATGCTTGACCTCTACTAGGTAGCATACTTGAACTTGAACATGAGGGTAAAAAAATAATCATGCTTGATCCCTCATCTTGACATGAATGGTTCACTAGAGGGTAAAATCATGAAATAGGGCCCAACTTGTAACTTGTAACATTGTAGATACTTTTCATGAATTTAATACATGCTTGGAAGCCCATAGTTATCTTGAAATCACTTGACTTATAAACCATGCAATAGTTCGTCAACAACGTAGAAATTCTTGTATGTAATTTCATCACACACATGGTGGGTTCATGACACTTGTTCAAAATCATGCAACTCAAGAGTATAACAAGAAGGAGTAAATCCATTCTCATCAACCCACCATTATTGTAGTAAAACCCTCATTTTGGGTATCTTGAAATTCATCTCAAAATGCACAATAATTCATAGTTGTCATAGTTCACATCGTGCAAAACTTCAATAGATATAAATCAACTCATGGCATGATATTAAAATGGATATTCATGCATAATCAATCAATACTTGATAAAATCTAACATAATTTGTGTTCATAATTCAAAATAAGAGATAACAATAAGTAATACAACTTGAAATCATGCAATTTTCATAAAATAAGAAGGTTGGGCTCTAGGGTGAAAGGACCATGGATGAAGACCCATATACCTAATCTTGGAAATTTCTTTGAGTAAACTTGAAGGAGACTTGAAGCTTGGATTGGGTCCTTGAAATCCAAAGTGTCCTTAAGATCCTTGAATTTGAATGGGGATTTGGATAATGTCTTAGAGTGGTTTTAGAGAGGATTTTGTAAGTTCTAGAGTTGAAAAATGACTAAGTATGAAGGATTTCACGTTTGAATGGGCATTGAGCTAATACCCAAATGCCCTTCGAAGAAATAAGAAAATTGCGAAAACTTTTGCACTAGTTCGCGCCCTAAGCGCGATGTAGACAAGGCACATAATGCCCAAATACACAATGGCGCGCCACAGGCGTGTCGCAGCTTTGGCAAAAGGGCCACTGGAAATCGTAAATTAGCTAAAATTATTTTTCACTGTGGGTCTTCTAAAATCCAAGTTTTACCAATTTCCCACTCAATTTTCTCCCCTAATCAAGAATATGAATCGGATTTCCAAAATCACGCATGAATTTTGAGATATATGAAAATTATGATTATAGGACATTCCAAAGCACATGAGAGGTGTTTCAATGTCTCACCCTTTGGAACTTTCATCCCCGAATATCAAAGAAACATGCCAAAGAGAAGTAATTACGAAGCTTTTAGCACAACATGAATGCAACAAACACTCTTAAACATCATTTTTTAAAAAGAATCTCAACATGAATGTCAAAACAACCATAAACTTGTCACCATGAACATGAATGTATTCAAAAATGGCATGAGGATTGAAATTTAAGACTTGAAACCATAAAAAGGACTTAAGTTATTACCTTTGGCTTGAGTAGTGTGGAAGAGGTATGGATATCGTTGTTTCATGTCCACTTCGGCATCAGATGTGGCACTTTCAACTTGTTGATTCCTCTAAAGGACCATGAAAGATGTTACATCTTTATTCCTCAACCATTTCACTTGTCTATCCAATATCTCCACCGGGACCTCCTCATAGGTCAAATTATCTTCGACCATAACCATAACCTCTAAGGGCACTATAACACTTGGGTCACCTACACACTTCCTCAACATAGACACATGGAAGACCAGATGTACCATGCTCATATCCTTAGGTAACACCAATTCATAGGCAACCTTACCTACTCTCCTCAAAATCCTATAGGGTCCCATGAACCTTGGGCTCAATTTCCCTTCTTGTCAAACCGACACACCTTTCATGGGTGAGACCTTCAAGTAAACCTAATCATCAACATTAAACTAAAGGTCTCCTCCTCACATCGGAATAAGACTTTTGTCTACTTTGGGCAGTCTTCAACCTCTCCCTTATCAACCTCACCTTCTCCAAAGATTCCATAACTAAATCTGGGCCTGACGAGTCCATCTCCCCCACATCAAACCACCCAATTTGGGATCTATAACGCCTACCAGATAAAGCTTCAAAGGGAGCCATGCCAATGCTTGAGTGATAGCTATTGTTGTAGGAAAACATAATAAGTGAAAGATGTTCGTCCCAACTACCCTTGAATTCCAAAATTCAAGCTCCAAGCATATCCTCAAGACTTTGGATAGTCCTTTCGGCTTGGCCATCTGTTTGGGGATAAAAAGTCATGCTAAGTTTTACATTGGCACCAAGAACCCTTCGGAATAACCTCAAAAAATGAGAAGTGTATTGAGCACCGCGATCTGAAATGATAGACAAGAGCACCCCATCAAACTAACCAACTCATGAATATACAACTTGGCATAATCTTTGGCACCATAAGTTGTTCTAGCTAGCAAAAATTGAGCCGACTTAGTCATCGTATCAACAATAACCCAAATAGAATCAAAGTGTTTCCTAGTCAAAGGAAAACCAATCACAAAATCCATGTTGATCTCTTTCCACTTTCAAGTAAGAATTTCTATGTCTTGGGGTAGGCCACCCGACCTTTGATGTTCGACTTTCACTAGTTGGCAATTGTGACAACCAGCTACAAACATGGCAATATCCCTCTTCATACCACCCCACCAATACACCTCCCTAAAGTCTCTATACATCTTTCTGGAATCGGCTATCGTCTAGTAGAGTCTTGTGGATGGGTACGGACATGTCCGTGCCGAGAGGCTATGAGATGTTTAGGAACTTTCTTGTGTTATAGAATCTAGTTGTGTGTTTTGTCAATGGTTCTTCAATTTCAGAGTGCATTCATTTCTTTGTGAAGGTGTTACATATAGGTCAGGCTTCAGGTAGGGGAAGTGTCGTGTTGTCATTCCCAAAGAGGGAGTAGGCCTAGAGCCCATAGAGCAAAGGGTGAATGCCTTCAAGTTGTAACAGCCAAATTGGAAGCCTACAAGCATTGGAGCTGTGGGTGCTCGTGATAAGGATATTGTAAGGGGGAGAGGTGTGACTGATGTAATGCTAAGCATTGGTGCTCTTGGTATACCCTACTTTGGTTATTTAACTGCTGGGTTGATCTGTTCGCTTCCTGAGTTGATGAGTATATTATACCTACTGAGGTGATCAGTAATTGTCGTCTATGCTAAGATTATACCCTGTCGGTGGCTGAACGCAAGCTAAACCATGTGATTTATACATACGACCTTAGGAATGGGTAGTTTGATACTGGTGCACATCGTATTTGAGAGGTTGATCATTAGCTACACCTTGTGCCTCTATGCTTATGACTCTATTGTGATGATTCTTTTGATATGTGATTCCTTGAATTCTTGGGTGACTAGATTATGTGATAAATGTTATGCCTTGAGGCTTAGTCGGGATGTCTTATTGTTGGATGGGATATTGATGCTATATCAACTAAGCTATCGGCCACTCTGCCCTAGGGACTTATTATGATTGTTAGTTGTCTGGGGTGGTGTTGTTCGACTTCCCTACTATGCTTGTTAGTGGGAATGTTAATCATTTTGCTAAATTGCTTGGTAGTAGGGTTATGGTTATACAGTGCTACATGTTTTGCATAGCCTCTCATTTACTTGAGTATGGGTTCCAAATTTCTTTTATTCCAAGTTAGGTATTGAGGTAGTAGAAGGTCTCTTTTATTAGTAGGGGAATTAGTATGGTGATCCCTCAGGGTTTTGATACACGGGTTGAGCGACATGTCGAATTACCTCAATTTTGATATTGCCCTGGGGGCAAATTGTTCCTATTATGCAGTTATTGATGATACACTCCAATTAGCTAGTTTGAGCCTATAGAGTCAAGCCCTTATCATATAAACATGTTACAGGGCACCTTAGCAGGGGTCTGGGTGTCGATATAGACTGAAGACAGCTCTGAGTCAATACCCAGGGTTACGCCGGCCATGAACGCCTATTTGTACAGCTTGAGAATGAAAATAGAGTCGTTCTAAGATAGGTTGGACCAGCGGCACTCGAGTTAGCCCTACCTTTAGCTGTTATACATCTTATTTTCTGCGTATAGAGAGTGTAATGATATATTCCAGATGTGCTACATGTACTCCAATGTGTTTTTGTTGAGTTAGATGATGGATGGACATTGTTAAGGGAAGTTGTGGTGATGGAAATTCTGGGGGTTGTACCCGGATATGTTGTGGCCATTGTGAGTGGCGGGTTGTGGTTGTTGGCTTACTACTATTCTGCATAGCATGCATTTTGTGACTTGTAAGCATCAGTGGTTGATGTTACGATTTCTGCCAAGTATTAATAGTTAGATTCTATAAAATGAGGCTTGAATGGTAATAACTGTTGAGGACCATGTTCGAGAAGTGAGATAAGAATGTCTAGGTACGAAGGGAAGTACAACCTTTTGAGTGGGTAGCCTGTTGGGTATTTACCGCATTGGTAAGTGTTAAGTGGCAATGTTGGGTGGTGGGATTTTTGGATAATGAGGGTAGTACTTAATTATTGTATAATACAAAACATGCTTATGATTTATGTACTCGTTGTGTGGATCGGATCCTACAGGTATGCCTGTGTTAGTACTTAAGCGGATGAAAGCCTTATTAGTGGGGGCTGTTGTAATGACCCTTCAAGTCATTTGTGTTGTTTTCTATTATTATGTTGATTAGAGCATGTGTATACAGACCTCGAGATTATTGAGGTGATTATTGGTCAGGTTATTTGAGAGTTATATGGATTTTGAGTTAATCGGGAAGTTATACTCATAAAATGAGTTTTCGGGTAAAGTCATAGTAAACAGCCTCAGAATGGAATTCTGACGATTCCATTAGCTTTGGAACGG